>JBBPBX010000448.1:4191-131585 GCA_038048925.1 Garcialebias charrua | reverse complement strand
TGCTGCAGAATGTGGTCTGGCATTATCTTGTTGAAAAATGCAGGGTCTTCCCTGAAAGAGGTGATGTCTAGATATGTTGTTCTAGAACAGGGGTACTCATTACGTTGATCGCGATCTACCGGTCAATCTCGGAGGCACTATTAGTAGATCGCAGCGTGACATTAAAAAAATGGTCAGCCTATCAAACATCTCGTCACTTGATTGACATACAGGTCGACCAATCAGATGACAACTGAATTTTGAGCTTTAGCCTATCAAACATCCCGTCACTTGATTGACATACAGGGCAACCAATCAGATGACGAGCTTTAGGTTACGCTCATGCTAAACAACGGTGCGAAGCGCAGCAAAACATACAAGCAAAAACAATTAGCGAATTACCTCAGATTTTAAGCCCTTGTTAAAACATGAGTGAGAAACCTGGACCAAGTAAGAAGGCAAGAACGTTTCACTTTCATACGGAATGAGAGGTGGACTTTTTTTCAGTCATTTTTCACTCACCAAACTTCAAAAGTGAATGCTGCCACCGAAGCATCGTTCCGGGTGAGTCACGCCGGGTGTTTTGTTTTTTGAATGTCCAGAGGACCAGACTTAGCTTTTTTAGATGTGACATTATTATTGATCCTCAGCATTTTTTATAATTATACTTTATTTATAACGCCCTTTAAAACAACCACAGCTGCAACAAAGTGCTGTATATATAAAACAATTTTAACTTAACTATCACATCTTTTACTCTTTGAAATAAATTATTGTTCACATATTTCATCATTGCTTCTTTCAAGAGCTCCACACCTGAAAATGCCTCATGAGAAACCATAGGTGTAAATCCCAGGGGGGTCGTGGCGGTGGGGGGGTCGGGCAGTGGCGCAAATGGCCACTATGCTGGTGATGCAAGGCATAGGGGCGCTGCACTACAGGGGGCGCCAAAACCGTCTCTATAAAAAATGTTTTTCTAGCAGGCATTTTCTTTAACTGCATGAAATGACAATAACAGGGGAACAGCACTGATTAGGCGCCCCCCTGCTCCCTCACCTCCCTCCTCCTATCTCTCTGCTCTCCCTTCACACACAGGTGCTGTGAACACGCGCCCCTAAGAGAACGCACACAGGCGCGTTATTTTTATTTTTTCACTCGGGCACTTGACTTTGGAACGGCAGAAAAAAAAACTATCCAGGGCGCAAAACAGAAAAAGGGAGAAGGAAGATGTTGGAATGATGAAAAAAAGCCTTTCAATGTGGTTAAAATATATTTGGCTGTTAAATGTTGCCTCCCCTATAGATGTGATTTGTTTAATATTTTAATGAATATTTGATACATGTCACACACACATCCACACACTAAGTGTAAGAATGACCTAAATAAAACTCAGGAAATATTAACACAGGAAAGCTAAACTGTTGTGGTGGCAGTTCCCAGCTATGTTCCAATGCAGTGCTGCAATTTATTCACTCATATGTACATTATTATTATTGATTCTTTAATTAAAGATGAGTTGTACAAGTTTATGTGTGTATCAGACAAATTAGTCCTCAGTGTCACTATAGCCCTTAGACTCAAAAAGGTTGGTGACCCATGTTACCAACCTTTTTGGCAGAGGGACACTTGAGTTTAAATGTCTTATTTAATATCACTACAGTGGTGTGTGTTGTGATGTATCTGGTAAGTCAGATCAGATGAAATGTCCAGTCAGTAACTGTTATCCAACAAGGAGATCATTTAAATTAAAGTTTCATTTCTATTGTGGTTTGACTGCTGTATTTTTAAACCTACTTAACACAAAATTAATGTCATTCAGCTGTGAGGATGGAGAGAAGGAAGAGAAGATGACAGAGGAATCAGGACAGACTGGGGAAGGCAACAGGTTGGTCTAATGCAGGTGGAAGTGAGGGAACAGCTACTTAAGCCCAAGCAATAACGTGTAAACATTATTTTTTTAAACTGTATTAAGATCTGTAATTTTTACAACTAATATATAATGCTTTTTTGACCATAAAATAATAATAATACTAATAAATTCAATTTATACCGCACTTTTCATTAATAAAAATCTCAAAGTGCATATGACTTAGTGCAGAATGCCACAGACAAAGGGTGAAGGAGACAGACACGAGGTCAGTGATAGAGGAGACAAGTGATGACATCAGGTAGGAATAATTACATTAGGGAGGCAACAAAAACCTATACTGTATACCATGATGGTTTGAATTTCTGATGACCATCTTTCATTGTCTTCTTTCACGGAAAGTAACAGTTTAAATGTCATAAATGTTAAAACACTGACATGGACTCCAGGCTGTTAAGATTTCATATTTTCGCTACATAAAATGTTGAGCACTGATTACCACTACTGTTATATAGTTGTACTTTATTAACCTTATTATTTGTTTATCATTGAAATGATCACCTGATATAATATGTAACATAAAAAAATCTATAATATTACTACTGTACTGTATTTTCTAAGTGCATGACTAAGGGAGGAAAGCATGAGGTGGCAGGTAAAAGGAGCGGGGGGTGGGCGCCGTTGATGTTTTCGCATCCACCTCAAAAATATGTAGTTGCGCCCCTGGGGTGGGGGGGTCAGGACCCCCCAATCTTGGGGAAGTGTAGATTTGTTTGTTTTTTAAAATTCCCTGTTTATGGTCCCCCCCAATAATGTGATGAAATCTATGCCCTTGTGAGAAACATCTGCCTGCTCAAAGCTGCTCTGACAGTGTTCTGTCTGTTGTGAGCCACCAGGGGGCTAGTTAGCATTGAAGCTAACATGTTAGCTGATGAACTGTAGCTCCTCGTTGTGTTTTGCTGTCACCACCCCTGGGCACCTCGTGTGGTCCCTGCAGGCAACCAGGTGCCCACGGGCACCACGTTGGTGACCCCTGATTTATTATGTGTTTTGCAATATTGGCTTATAGTTATGCAAAGTACATCAACATACATTGTACATAAAAATATTCCTTAAAACATTTGAAGATAATTATATGTTTTGCATTTTTGTATTGGGTAGATCATTTTGACTTGGTTGTTTTATAAGTAGCTCACATGCTGAAAAAGTGTGAGCACCCTGTTCTAGAACCTGAACATAGTTCTCTGCATTAATGGTACCTTTCCATACATGCAAGCTGCCTATGCCACAAGCGCTCATGCAACCCCATACCATCCATGATGCAGGATTCTGAACGGAGCTTTGATAACTACTTGGGCTATCCTTGTCCTCTCTGGTCCAGATGACATGGCGTCCCAGTGTTCCATAAAGAACTTCAAATCGTGACTCATCTGACCACAGAACAGTCTTCCATTTTGCCACACTCCATTTTAAATTACCCCTGGCCCAGTGCAAACGTCTGAGCTTGTGGAGCTTGCTTAGAAATGGCTTCCTCTTTGCACTGTAGAGTTTCAGCTGGCAACGGCGGATGGCACGGTGGATTGTGTTCACTGACAATGCTTTCTGGAAGTATTCCTGAGCCCATTCTGTTATTTCCTTGACAGTGGCATTCCTGTTTGAGGTGCAGTGACGTTTAAGGGCCCGGAGATCACGAGCATCCAGTAGAGTTTTACGGCCTTGACCCTTACGCACAGCGATTGTTCCAGATTCTCTGAATCTTTTGATGATGTTATGCACGGTTGATGATGATAACTTAAAAGTATTTGCTAAGGGGCGGCCGTGGTGTAGTGGTAATGGCAGTCGACCCCTGATCGGAAGGTTGGAGGTTCGAATCCCGCATCCGCCCACCATGTGTCGTTGTGTCCCTGGGCAAGACACTTAACCCCGAGTTGCTCCTGGTAGGTCTGGATGGCGCCTTGCAAGGCAGGCTACCACTACCGGTGTATGAATGTCTGAATGAATGGGTGGATGGTTGGTATTGTAAAGTGCTTTGGGGCTCCTCACAGGGGGCTGGAAAGCGCTATATAAATAAGCTCCATTTACCAATAAGCTCCATTTTACGCTGGGTAACACCATTCTGTTGTGGAACTAATCACAGCCACAGAATCTGCGATTAGGAACAACAACTTGACAGGTACAGAGGCTAAACAACTTCGGATGAAAATATCAGCTACCCTCTCCAGTGCCAAACTGCCTCCTTCAAATCTCACACCACAGGAAAGGAGAGCCATAACATCACTCAGCCAAGACCAAAACATCACCATTTTACCAGCGGACAAAGGAAGATGCACAGTAATACTCAACACGTCGGACTACCAGGAGAAAATAACCGCTCTACTGAATGACAGTAACACCTATGAGCATCTGAAGAGGGACCCGACTAACACCTTTAAAAAGAAAGTCATTGATTGTCTACAAAAACTCGAAAAGGAGAAAACAATCAATCGATCATTGTATTATAGACTGTACCCGGGGGAGGCCACTCCTTGTCTGTATGGACTTCCAAAAATACACAAAGAAGGTACACCTCTCAGACCCATCGTGAGCAGCATGAACTCAGTGACATACAATGTTGCTAAACATCTGGCGGGTATTTTAGCTCCTCTGGTTGGAAACACACCTCATCATATTAAAAACTCCATTGATTTCACCAACAAAGTTCAACATTTGAAGCTGACCCCGGGAGAAACTCTTGTATCGTATGATGTGACTTCCCTGTTCACATGCATACCCATTTCTGAAGCAATAGAAACTGTCAAAAAAAGACTTCTACAGGACAAGGATTTGGACAAAAGGACCAACTTAACCCCAGATCACATCTGCACCCTGCTGGATCTCTGCCTCTCCACCACTTATTTCAAGTTCAATGACAGTTTTTACAGACAGAAGCACGGCTGTGCCATGGGATCTCCAGTGTCACCCATTGTTGCAAACCTCTACATGGAGGAAGTGGAACAGAGAGCCCTAAACTCCTATGAGGGGACAACTCCAAGCCATTGGTTCAGATACGTGGATGATACCTGTGTCAAAATCCAAGCCAGGGAGGTGGAAGCGTTCACCAGACACATTAACTCTGTTGATAACAACATCAAGTTCACCAGAGAGGATGCTAACGACAATAAGCTGCCTTTTTTGGACTGTTTGGTGCATATGGAGGGAGATGACAGTCTCAATATTGAAGTTTACAGAAAACCAACCCACACAGACCAATATCTCCTGTTCGACTCTCACCATCCACTGGAGCACAAACTTTCTGTCATCAGAACTTTACAGCATCGGGCAGAACACATCCCCACAAGGACAGAAGGGAAGGAAAAGGAACAGAAACACATCAAAACATCTCTGCAAACATGTGGATATCCCAACTGGGCGTTTGTCAAGTCAGCAAGGAAATCTGTTAAACACAATAATGAACAGAAAAAGTCTAACAGACGGAAAAACATTGTCATTCCTTATGTTGCTGGAGTCTCAGAGAATTTCAGAAGGATTTTCAACAAACACAACATCCCAGTACACTTCAAACCCAGCCGGACTCTCAGACAGAGGCTGGTGCATCCGAAGGACAGAACCCCCACACACAAACAGAGTGGGGTGGTGTATGCAGTCCAGTGCAGCGAAGTATGCTCAGACCGTTACATCGGAGAAACGAAACAACCTATCCACAAAAGAATGTCTCAACATAGGAGAGCAACCTCCTCTGGACAAAATTCAGCCGTTCACCTCCACCTCACGGACAAGGGACACTCCTTTGAGGACCAGAATGTTCAAATTTTGGACCGAGAACACAGATGGTTTGAAAGGGGTGTAAAGGAAGCTGTGTATGTTAAGAGAGAAAAACCTTCTCTTAACAGAGGAGGAGGTCTGAGATTTCAACTGTCTAAGACTTATAACTCAGTTTTGGATTTGATTCCGAAACGTTTTACACCAGATGGGAGCAGGGATGCTTTGTCTGTAAATTAGACTAACAAAGTTCTCTGAGCAGCCTCTTTTGTTGTTTGGGAGGTGTTGTTTGTCAATTTACATACAGTTTTGTGTCTTCTAAGAGACCTCAAGGGAACCTCCTACTGTTAGGTGTGATCTTTCAATTTACATGTATGTGTTACAAACCCCCTTTTGTTTAAGCTGGGATGTGTCGTTTTGTCAATTTAAATAGAATGGGCATTTTAGTTAATTTGTGGTGTTATCTCAGTTTCCAATTTCATATGTTGGTGCGTGACTTGTAAGCCTGTATAAAACTTCTCGTTCTCACAGCTTCCATTCAGAATTGAAAAAGACTTCTGGACAGAAGTCGAAACGTTTTCTGCAACAAATAAAGTCCAGTTGATCCTGTATTGAACGCCTTTTTTGATTTCATCATGTCCTGGACGACTGAGAATCTTCACCAGCACATCTACTTTATTCAAAATTTCTGGCAAAACATCTTCACCAGCATATTTAAGAAATGAGTTTTTACTGTAAGTAAGTTTTATTTATATAGCACATTTCACAGACATGAGAGTCACATAGTGCTTTACAAAAGGAAAAATAAAATCACAGAAGTACTATACAAAAAGGTAAAACATAACAAACTCTAAAATCAATGTAGAAAATTAACCAAAAGCCTGTCTGAAGAGATAAGTCTTAAGTTTTTAAATGCATCTGTTGACTCGGAGCAACACATTGTTAGCAAAATGTTCTGCTGTATTTGACTTGCTGCTGTTGTTGGTTGTTAATTGTTTGGTTGACACAATCTTTCCTATTTATGTTCTCATTAAATTAGGTTAGTAAATGACTTGAAGCATGTTAAAAAATTACAAAATCTTTCGAGGCGGGGGGGGGTTGGCGCAACGTTTGTCACCTTTTTCATCCCTTTTGAGTTTGCAGGTACTCTATGCATATTATTATGACATTAGGGAGGGTACCGGCACTTATTTTTTTCCACTTAAAGCACTGTATATATATATATATATATATATATATATATACATATATATATATATATATATATATATATATATATATATATATATATATATATATATATATATATATATATATATATATATATATATATATATAATATATATATATATATATATATATATATATATATATATATATATATATATATATATATATATATATATATATATATATATATATATATATATATATATATATATATATATATATATATATATATATATATATATATATATATATATATATATATATATATATATATATATATATAAAATATATATTTTATATATAAAATATATATTTTATATATAAAATATATATTTTATATATAAAATATATATTTTATATATAAAATATATATATTTTTATATATATACAGTAATATATTTTTTTTATATAGAAAATATATATTTTTTATATAGAAAATATATACCGGTACACACAATATGCGAGTTAAAGTAATAAATACCCTATGACTTCTGTTTTTTTTACCACTCTGTCTTTAATGATCTATTTCACAGCATGAGCTGGAAGTTCCTTTTTAATGAGAGCTCATGTGTCATGGAGCTTTGAGCAGACAGCCAGGTGTGTTTGAACCACCTGCTCTTCTCTTACCTCACAGTGAGCGCCCGAGCAGCTTTGGTCACCCCATGGGAGTGACTGCCCCCAACACCACTGGAGCTCTTAATTATATCTTCCATCGACCGGTCCGCAGGTTTGGGTCTGTCTGACAGCGTGCCGCCATTTTCCACACACTCACCGTCAAATCTGCAAAAGTGTGGAGAGTCACCGGTGGTGAGATTCACACGTCTGCTCCAAACGGCATGTTTTTCTGTTGCTACGTACGACGAGTCGCTTTGAGCGTACGACAGGTATTCCACCAACACGTCCAGACCGTTGTTCTGCTCATTGAGAAACTCCTGGGCCCAGCTGGAAAAAAGAGAAACACATCGAGAGGTTGCACTGCACTAAAACCATACGGAAGGATCTGTGTTCGGATATTCCCGGAAATGGACCGCAATGATCCTTAAAAAATCCCAAAATCTGGATACTTATCTTCAGCAGATCCAAAATAAATGTGGCTGTTATTTGTCAAGGGCCTGCCAACGATAAGTATCCGGATTTTGGGATCTTGGGATTTTTTAAGGATCATTGCAGTCCATTTCCGGGAATATCCAGAAATATAAGTATAAGTATATGTAAAGGATACGGAGATATACTACATCAGATCTTACCATATAACTATGGTTTTAGTGCAGTGTTGGACAAACACATCATTCTCTGATGGTTATGAGCTCAGACTACTCTGTTGATTCCTTTAAAACCCAACTTAAGACACTTTTATTCAGACAAGCTTTTAGTTAAATGTTTTTATTTAGTGTTTTTATCAGCTGTTCTTGTTTTTATCAGCTGTTTTGATTGTTTTGATTAATTTATTTATGTTATTACCGTATTTCTTTTGTCTATTTTAATCTTTTATTTTGTATTTTGTACAGCACTTTGTGATTTTATCTATGATAAGTGCTATATAAATAAAATTTACTTACTTACTTACTTAAAGAGAAAATAAGAGACATTTATGAGAAGAAGAAAAAACTGTGTTGCTCTTAAAAATTAAACATAAGAATAAAAATCCACCCCGTGTTCACTTCAGTGCACGTACTGTGCTGTTGTCTTGTTGGTGGTCAGCACACTCAACGTCGACAGTTTGGTTTCTATAACTATGTGCATGCATATTTATATACAGTATAAATATATGAATATTAAACCACACTCTGGTTGTGTGTGAAGAATTGCTACCATATGCGTATTTCAAAAATATACAAACAATACAAGAAAAAATATTTTAGGCATCCGCATATGAAAACCTTCAGCTCTTTAAGGTGCTACGACTTTCGGTTGTTGTATCTTTTATGCTTTGCAAAATATTTAACTTCATGAACTGTTTGTCTTATGCTACGTTTAAGCGTCTACATAGTCTTTAAGTGCTTTAAATATTAGCAAGCCTTTTGCTATTTTTAGCTTTTAGCTAGCCTTTTCATTCTTTTAGCTACCTTTTGATACTCCAGTGTTTTGGTTTCTTTCAGCCTTTAGGTAATCTTTTGTTACTTTTAGCTTTTAGCTAACCTTTAGTATTTTAGCCAGACTTTTACTACTTTTAGCTTGTACAGTACCTGTCTTTCCGTAACTTTTAGCTACTGTTTTGCTCTCTTTTAGCTGTGGGCTAGTTTTCTGCTTCAGCTCAGTTTCTTTAGCAAATTTCAGCAAAGTCCTTCAAACTTTGGAACAAAAATAAGATTATATGAATAAATCAAGAGTCTTTTGTTATTTTTTCAGTCAGACTGAGAGCAGTGTAGAAGCTCACTGGATGTTTTGTTCTGCCACATGCTGGTCCAGCAGGACCAGTGGGACCAGTGGGTGACGATGTAACAACCCAGCAGGCGGAGCAGATCTTGGATCAGTAGTTTTGGTCAAATTTGCAGTTGAATTAAAAGTTGTTGTTTTGTAGAGATCCCACCTGAATAACTGGAAGTACCAGCAGGACTTCATGCTGCAGATCTTTTATCAAACCTTCAACTACAATATTTTCTGGTGTATAGGTCACACCTGTGTATAGGTCGCATTGTCCAATTATCACCAATAGATGATAACAAGCCATATATAGGTCGCAGGCCTTGGAAAAACCATAAAAAGGTGTGACCTATACACCGGAAAATACAGTAGTTGTTTGGCTCCTTCAGAGCAGGGCGCTCATTTAAACAAGTACTAAAGACAAAAACTATTTTAATTTAAAGACACATTGAACATGCTCACCCGATGTGATTGGTGCGGAGGGATATCTCCAGGGCTTTCAGGACCTGCGTGGCGTCTTGGATTTTTTTCTTTAACTAAAGAAGAAAAGGGTCATATGAGGCCATCGCTGCTCGTGAACCTGAAACTGAAAGTTGCATCAAATACAAGCGAAGGTCGAGTTTTCCACTGACCCTACGTGACACCATGCCTTGATCGTGGTAGAAACTCTTAATCTTGGACAAGTAGGTGGCTGGAGGACTCTTCACTTGGAAACGCTCCTGAGTGAAAACAAACAGGAGGATAAACGCTGACTTCTCACAGAAACACCAACATGATGAGTCAGTTCCATTTGTGCCCTGCTCTCCGTTTCCATGACAACGCCTCCATCATTCGCCACCGCAGGTACTCCGCTGCCTGCAGGGTTTCTGCACAAACCACACACCTATGTTTATCTGTGTCCCCGTGAAGGCACCGGAGCAACCACCACGTTCTGTCCCCGTGAAGGCACCGGAGCAACTACCACGTTCTGTGTAACGATTTGGTTTGAACTTGTGAGACATTATGAACAATAAATAAAAATATGAACATTATTTTAATAAAATAATGAGCTCTCACCTCGTCACAGACTAATTCCCATTTCTTGTCACTGTCATATTGACCCAGCAGCTTTAGTTTGTCTGGAGGTAAGTTCATGGAGCTCTGAAAGAGACAAGCGACAGATGTTTTAGCAATAAAGACAATTCTTTATCTTCAATAACTCTTGATCCTTCTTGTTTATGAACATTATTCAAATTTATAAAACTACAGGGGTGGTTTTGGTAAAAGCAGAAAGGTGGTAATAACCTGCGTAGAACTCAGTTTTTACACGTTGTATGAATGTTTCTGGTTGTCAAAGATATTGTGTATCTAAAAAAAATCCCTGTGATAGGTACCGTATTTTCCTGTGTATAAGTCACAGGGTTTTTTTGCATATATTTGTCAGTCCTGTGCTCCAGCATCAACGTGTGGCATGGAGGCTGCACAGTTGCAGAGAGGAAAGCTCTGCAGAGAGTGGTGAAGGCTGCACAGAAGTCTGTTGGAGTCAGTCTCCCCACCATCACAGACATTTACACCTCCAGATGCAGGAAAAGAGCCACCTGCATCATGAAAGACCTCACTCACCCAGCACACTCACTCTTTGCCCCACTCCCCTCAGGACGGAGGTTGAGGAGCATCAAATGTAGAACCACTAGACTGAGGAACAGCTTCTACCCTGAGGCTGTTAGACTCATGAATAAATAAAAATAAAATAAAAATAAACACTGCAAAATATCACATCATGCTGATGCTGATCTGTTTTCTTGTTGCTGTGTTCATCTGTGACCATCTGCTCATACAGACTCATGTTCGTGCTGCTGTTTATAATGATGTTTTTCCACTACATTAGGGCTTAGTGTATTACTAGTTGATGTTTTTCTTAGTTAATTCTAGATGTTATTACTGTTTTTCTCTTGCATTTGTTGTTGGATGTAACTGGGACCCCGTGTACATAATCTCGTTTTCATCACATGTACCACATGTGGTGCAAATGACAATAAAGACTCTCTGACTCTCTGACTCTGACTTATACGCCGAAGTGACTTATCTAAATTTTTCTCCATTTTCATAACGCAATTTTTGACTGATGCTTTAAATTTCTAAAAACAGCGAGTCCTCCCGTGCGCGCTCGTTTCACTCAGCTGGTGCAGATGGAAGAACGCTGGAGAGCTAGCAGCTCCAGTCATGATGGATGGATGGATGGATGGATGGAAGGATGGATGATGGATGGATGGATGGATGGATGGATGATGGATGGATGGATGGATGGATGGATGGATGGATGATGGATGGATGGATGGATGGATGGCACCACACCGCCCAGGCGAATCAAAGCTGTTTTGACCATTAAATAAACTCATAATAAATGTGACATATGCTGAAGCAACTTACGTTTTTTCCTCTTCATTATGCTTTTTTGACTGATGCGACTTGTACGCCAGAAAATATGGTAAGTGTTTAAATTTTTTTGTTTTTTTAAAATCATTATCTCCTCCATAGAGATGCACAATATTGGATTTTTGGCCGATATGTTAAAACTTATTTGGCCGACAACCGATACCAATACTGATTTTAGATACCGTTACTCCCCGGCAACGGTACAATCACCATCACCCAGAAGATGGTGATTGTGAGGGTAAAATTGTGTGTGTGTGTGTGTGTGTGTGTGTGTGTGTTGAAGTAACATTGTCTTTATTGTATGTACATGTGTTTCAGTGGTTCCTGCCTCTGTTTAGAGCTGATTAAGAAGAAGAAGCTCCACAAGACTGAAGGCCTGATGTTGACCAGCAGGACCCAGAGCCTCTTATCATAAAGTGGAAGAAAAGACCCTTAGACCAGTCTTTTGGGTGACCAACTTAATATGGAGGAGACCGATATCAGGTTTTAGGTCACTACAGTTTCTTTAAAGAGTGAGGAGGATAAAATTTTTTACCAGGAACCCAGATTTAAAAGTTCACAAAGACAGTTTCAGCTCTTCAAAGACTGACGTTAACGAGGACGATGAAGAGGATGATGAAATGACCAATCCTGACTCTCTACTAAAGAACTCATCAGACTCTGAATCAGAACGTGAAGACAGTATGAAAGACAGGAAGGAAAGTAGGGCTCCTGAATCAGAGGTAAAAACTGTCAACAAGTCTTTGAGCTGCTCTGAGTGTGGTAAGCAGTATGTCAGTAACCGGACTCTTCAAAGACACATGACAAGTCATTCAGGAGTGAAGTCTTCAAGATGTCTGCTTAATAAGAAATGTGTTGGAAAGAAGAAAAATGTAGCGTCATGCAGGAAAGTCCAGGCAAGACCAAAATCAATAAGCTGCGATGACTGTGGTAAAATATTTACTTCCAAATCAAAATTAAACTCACACATGAGAGTCCACACAGGAGACAAGCCATTTCCATGTGAACTTTGTGGACACAGATTTAGTCAGAAGGCAAGTTTAAACATACACATGAGAGTCCACACAGGAGACAAGCCATTTCCATGTGAACTTTGTGGACACAAATTTAGTCGGAAGGACAGTTTAAACATACACATGAGAGTCCACACAGGAGACAAGCCATTTCCTTGTGAACTTTGTGGACAAAGATTTAGTCATAAGACAGAATTAAACATACACATGAGAGTCCACACAGGAGACAAGCCGTTTCTTTGTGAACGATGTGGACAAAGATTTAGTCGGAAGGACAGTTTAAACTCACACATGATAGTCCACACAGGAGACAAGCCATTTCCTTGTGATCTTTGTGGACAAAGATTTAGTCGGAAGGAAAGTTTAAACTCACACATGAGTGGCCACACAGGAGACAAGCCGTTTCCTTGTGAACTTTGTGGTCAAAGATTTAGTCGGAAGACAAGTTTAAACAGACACATGAGAGTCCACACAGGAGACAAGCCGTTTCCATGTGAACTTTGTGGACAAAGATTTAGTCGGAAGACAAGTTTAAACTTACACATGAGAGTCCACACAGGAGACAAGCCGTTTCCTTGTGAACTTTGTAGACAAAGATTTAGTCGGAAGACAAGTTTAAACTCACACCTGAGAGTCCACACTGGAGTGGAAACTTTCTACCAGAAAATATTAAAATAAGTATTATAGGCCATGAGATGCAACTGGTGTTTTAACACCCAAATAAAATTAATTTTGATTTTGTAAAATATATTCGTTAACACCCTGATGCATGCTCAATAATCCAGGTAGAAAAATCTAAACAAGCTAAGTCTTGTCCTCTAGACATTCAAAAAAACAAAACAAAGCAAATAAAATTGTAGAAACGTTTCGTCTTTCGTCCGAAAGACTTCCTCAGTCTGAGCTGCTGTATCATTTCAGTCTTATAAATAGCACCCTCTCACAGTGGATCAACCAGTTGGCTGATGACAGCCTGAAACCAGCTGCTCGCATGATCAAGGGGGATCATCAGCCTAACGATGGATCGTTAGCACCCTGATGGTTGTTTGCTATTCACAGAGGGCTGAGTGATACTAGCAATAACAGCATTGTAAGAGGGGGACAGTTGAACCCGGAGGCCTCCATCCCAGTTTAACGATTTAATATTCTGTAACAATTTTTGAACAATTTCCTAATCTATGATTTGCTCCTAATTTCTCAAGAATACTTTAAAAACAAACTAATTAAACCTTAGATCATAATTTGGACTATAGATGTTGGTTCTAAAATACTGGTTCAGTGGTTGTGCAATATGTGGAGAGAACCAACCAACCAATCAAATTGTTTTTTCAAACAGTCAGACCCCATGAAATGTTGTTCATGTAATTCCTGAGAGAATTGTTATTTAATCAGTTAGTTACTTGGTTTATTAACAGATTTCTCATGCAGATTAACTAATTGTGTTTTAATTAAGGATGGGGCTGATCCGGTATCAGTATTGGCCTTGGCCTCCTATACCAGCATAATTTACCTATAGGATTTTCCCGATACAATCTGCAGAGATTTCTAATCCTTGATGAATGTCTATGTTTATAATATACCATATATAATATACGCAATATACCATACCGGCTGAGCAGAGAGGACGCTTTTAGTCGGGCTCCTGCCGGTACTACCTCCAAAGAAGTGTTTGGAGAGCTTGTACTCGCAGTTTTCTGCGCTGGATGTGCAGAGAGGAGTGCTAAAAAAGCTGCGGAAAATTGGACTGGAACATGCGATCCAGAATTATGAATCTACAAGCCAACGTGTCCGTGAGTTTTTGCCGAGAGTTAGCCTAGCGAAGCTACAAACCGGGCTAATCAAAGCTAACCGAGCTGGGTCACCGTAACCGGGTGCTGTAGCTGTGGAGCTGCGGGCTTCGTTAACAAATAAACCGGAAAAATACGCTGGTTGTTACGAAGAAACGCGGACCGGCACGCTGGAGGTGCTTTGTTGCAGCGAAAGAAAACAACAAAGCTGGGAGTGGTGGCTACAGACTACAAGCTAACGCTAGCCATGTGCTGCTGATAAAAGCTAATGAGGCAAAACACCACGGAGTTGGGGATTGTTGCTACAGGCTGACGAGAGAGCTGAGAGCCGTGAAGGCCGCCTGGGGCTTCGAGCTGATCCGAGCGCAGCGAGTGGGCCGTGAGCCGTGAATGCTACCTGGGGCTTCGAGCTGATCCGAGCGCCGCGCGTGGGCCATGAACCGTGAAGGCGGCCTGGGGCTTCGAGCTGAGCCGATCGAGCGCCGTGGGCGAGCCGGGGGACCCCCCGCCTGGGACCGGGCTGGTGTCGGAGCTGTGCCTGAAGCTATTGGAGCTGCATGCTGTGCTAGCTGGGCTACATCGGATCTAGAGGCCCAACACCATGTGCAAACCGGAGGACCGCCGTCTGGGCCGGGCTGGTGAGCCAACCTCTTCGGATAATAGATCTGATTGCTGCAGACTACTGAGACCGTGAGTTCTGAACTAACTGCTGATCTGGGCACTGGGCCGCAGCCACCATCGTTAGGCCTGTGAGCCTCGTGGAAGGGCCACGTGGTTCAGTAAACAAACCATCAACCAGAGACCTGCTACCACTAGACTACAAACTCTGTAAGTAATGACGAAAAGAAGTGGACAAAGGTCACCAGAGTCGAAAAAAGGTGGACAAAAGTCACCAGAGTTTGAGGAAAACAACTCAGCAGAAATGCAAGACTTTAAAAAATCACTAAACAATATAAATGATAAGCTATCAAAATTATCAGAAAAAATTGATTCACAGGCAAATCTGGTTGATGAAATAAGACAACTGAAAGATCTGATAATTAGCAAAGACAATAAAATAGCTGAACTGGAAAAAAAATAGAAGACATGGAAAAATACACCAAAAAACAACAACGTGGTGATCACAGGACTTGATGTTAGTAAGTGTCGGACATTTAAACATGCTCTCAATAACACTGGCCCAACTGAGGATGCACCACAAGAAGAACTAGAGACTCTGGAGGAGACTGTAGTTAATTTTTTATGGGACAAGTACTATGACATAAAATATGAGGACATTTCGTTCTGTTACACCCTGCCCAGTAAATCACCAAATACCAAACCGTCGGTAGTCGTCAAGTTCGTTAGCAGGAAGTTTAGAAACCATGTAATTAGTCAATCACACCAACTGAAGGGAACAAGGGTGTACATAAATGAACATCTAACAAAAAAAATGGAAGAATTGCAAAGGAAGCAAGGTGGCTAAAAAACCAACACAAAATATTATCAACATGGACAAGAAATGGAAACATCTTTATCAAAACACATGAAGGGGCTAACCCTAAAATGATAAAAGAACTGAAGGATCTAGACGAGCTCAGAGGAGGACAAATTACAAATCAATGAAACAACTGAAATGAACAAATACATCAAATACATTAAAACATGACAACATACGAAGACTCAGAACCTAAAATATATAATGTTAAT
Organism: Garcialebias charrua; assembly: GCA_038048925.1. Classification (NCBI taxonomy): domain Eukaryota; kingdom Metazoa; phylum Chordata; class Actinopteri; order Cyprinodontiformes; family Rivulidae; genus Garcialebias; species Garcialebias charrua. Next base: position 115,485 of record JBBPBX010000448.1, on the reverse strand, counting down.
GATGTTATTGATGCTTTTTTCCAGTAATAAAAGATAGCGAATACTACAATGAAGAGCAATTTAATGACATCAATATAACAAATGGAGTTCTCTCTATTATTCACTTTAACAGCAGAAGTATAAATGCAAATATATCCAAAATAACAGATTACTTAAAACAGTTAAATAGAACTTTTACGATAATAGCACTGTCAGAGACATGGCTCAATGATGATAACACAAGTAATATTCACATCGAAGGGTATGAATTATTTCACATGAACAGAAATAATAAAAGAGGTGGTGGTGTCGCTCTATATGTTAAGAATGAAATAAAATGTAAATTAAATAATGAAATGTCAATAATAGTTGATAATATTATGGAAATGATAACAATAGAAATAATAAACAAAAATGATAAAAACATAATAATAAGTTGTGTATATAGATCACCAGGATCAAATATAGAAATATTCACTGATAAAATCCTGGAGCTATTGGAGAAGAGTTTTAATAAAAAAGTTTTTCTGTGTGGAGACTTTAACATTGATATGGGAAATAAAACAGATTCAAATAACATCAGTACATTTATAAATTCAATGTACAGTTTAAATATGTATCCGTTGATATCCAAGCCAACAAGAATTACAACTCATAGTGCCACAATAATTGATAATATTTTCACAAATATAACAAACGGAGAGGTGATAGGTGGTATTTTAACGACCGACTTAAGTGATCATTTACCAGTTTTCACAATCTATAAAAATGATCAAAATATCACAAAAGCAGTTACAACGAAGAAAAAGATCATAAACACATCAAAAAAGTTTTGGAAAAATTAAAAGAGGATCTAGATAAACAAGACTGGAATGAAGTGTATGTTGATGATGTGAACAGATCATATGATGAGTTTATGAATATCTTGGAAACTCTGTATGAAAAAAATTGTGTACAAACAAATTATACAAAGAGAAATATCGTTGACCAACCATGGATGACAAAAGGGTTGAGAAATGCTTGTAAAAAAAAGAATTATTTGTATTCATGTTTCTTGAAATTGCGAAGTCAGAACGCTGAAGAAAAATATAAAAAGTATAAAAATAAATTAGTAGGGATTATAAGGAAACATAAGAAAGAATATTATAGTAAATTATTAGATAAAAGTAATGGTGATATGAAAGCAACATGGCGAGTAATGAATAGTGTTATGAAGAATCATAAAGCAAAAACTAGTATTTCAAAATATTTTGTAAAAGAAAAAGATGAAGTTTATGATGAAAATGAAATTGTCAATGGATTTAATCAATATTTTGTGAATGTTGGATCAAGCCTTGCAGCTAAAATACCAAAAGTAAATAATAATGTGAGCCATTCAATTACAGGCTGTGCAAACAGTATTTTTCTAAATGGAACTAACAAAGAGGAAATAATGAAGGTAGTAAAAAATCTTACAGACAAGAGATCAAAGGACTGGGTGGACATGGATATGATGTTTGTAAAGGATATAATGAGCCATGTTATTGAGCCGTTTACATATATATGTAACTTATCATTTTCAACAGGAATATTTCCAGATAATATGAAAGTAGCTAAGGTAGTTCCTCTTTTTAAAAATGGTGATAAATGTGTGTTCAACAATTATAGACCTATATCCTTGTTACCACAGTTTTCTAAAATTCTTGAAAAACTTTTTGTGAACAGACTAGATCAATTTATAGACAAACAAAATATTCTAAGCAACAGTCAATATGGGTTCAGAGCTAAAAACTCTACATCAATGGCTCTCATGGAATTAATGGAACAAATAACTACTGCTGTCGATCAAAAACAATACTGTGTCAGTATTTTTGTTGATTTAAAAAAAGCATTCGATACTATTGATCACACCATTCTCCTTGAAAAACTGAACAAATATGGTATTAGAGGACCAGCATTACAGTGGGTATCTAGCTATTTGAAAGATAGGAAACAATTTGTACAAATAAATGATGTAAGATCTGACCTCTGTAATATCACATGTGGAGTTCCCCAGGGCTCTGTGCTTGGACCAAAGCTATTTATTTTATATGTGAATGACTTGGTAAATGTGTCAGGACTCCTTAAATGTATACTTTTTGCTGATGATACCACATTTTTCTGTTTAGGTGAAGATATAGAACAAATGTTGGAATTGATAAAGACAGAATTTACCAAAATACAAACTTGGTTTAAAATCAATAAATTATCATTAAATCTAGAAAAAACTAATTACATGATATTCAGTAATAAAAAGAAAACTGTTGATGTTCCACTCAAAATTGAGGGTGTTGAGATTTGTAGAGTGAGTGAGGTGAAGTTTTTGGGTGTTATTATTGATGACAAACTGACATGGAAACAACACATAAATTCTGTAAGAATAAAAATAGCTAAATCGATTGCAGTACTGTACAAAGTCAGAGACCTATTGAATGATAAAGCTCTGTATTTGTTGTATAACACAATCATTGTTCCACACTTAATCTATTGTATTGATGTTTGGGGGAAAGCGTGTAAAACAATCACAAAGCCTATTTTTGTATTACAGAAAAGAGCTGTAAGAATTATCACTAGAAAGCATTACCGTCATCCATCAAGTACATTATTTTATCAACTAAAATTATTGAAGTTCCATGATTTGGTAGACTATAATATTTTATCAGTTATGTATAGAGCTCAAAATAATGCATTACCTTTAAATATCCAAATGCACTTTGTTAAAAGACAAAGTTGTTATAATCTTAAGGGGACAGAGATGTTTGTAAAACCACAATTCAGAACTAGTTTGAAGGGACGTTCTACCTCAATCCAGGGAATTAGATTATGGAATGGCTTGGAGAATGTAGTTAAAAATGCCAAGTCACTGTTTACATTTAAGAAAATGATCAAAAGGAATTTGTTGAAAAAATATATATGAATTAGCATAATGTGTATTGTATTAATTATTAGTTATGTATTAGTATTAGAAAATTAGAAAGAGTTAGTCATTTTGTACTACTGGTGGAAGATTATTAATGTGTTTTGTATCAATTATTAGTTATGTATTAGTATTAGAAAATTAGAAAGAGTTAGTCATTTTGTACTACTGGTGGAATATTATTAATGTGTTTTGTATCAATTATTAGTTATGTATTAGTATTAGAAAATTAGAAAGAGTTAGTCATTTTGTACTACTGGTGAAAGATTATTATTGTTTAATCTGATTGTTTGGGGCAGATATAATAAGATTTATTCTTCTTTCTGCTACCTTTCATTTTTTTACATTGTGTACGTATCATTAATGGGATTGTCTTGTATTGTGTTTCTTTTGTAAAAAAATGAACAAATTTTAATAAACATAAACATGGTCTTTCCTGCAACTCCTCATTTTATAGAGTGCAGTGCAGATGTTTTACAGATGTTTTCCAGAGGAGCAGAGTTGAGACACAAAGCAAAGACGGAGACAAACGAGTCCTTCATGTTCCTTCATGACCACATCCTCCTCTCCGTCTAAAGGCTCCATGAGGAGCTGCTGGGCTGGAAGACTCCCAGTAGCTGATGTGGGCCTGAGCTACTGGTCTGCTTTAAGGTTGAGAGAGCAGCAGCTGCACATGAATGTCCACGTCCACAAACACATCTGGTAGAAACACTCTGATGCTTCAAAACACACACAAGAGACACAAGTTCACACTTTTTACTTTTCTCTCAGTCTTTTTCTTCTCTTTCCATCTTTCTCTGTTTTCTCCTCATGTAGTCGCTCCTGCTCCTCCCACTCTCACCTGCTCCTCATCGTCTCTCCCCAGGTGTTAGTGTCCCTTTAAATAATGTCTCATTTTGTTTGTCCCTCATCCGTGGATTGTGCTTCCTGCAGTCGTTCATGTTCTGTCCCTCCGTGTCTTCCTGAGCTCTTCTTGTTCTTCTAAGTTCTGCTGCCACGTCAGCTTTTTGTTTTCATCAAATCTATTTTCTTCTTTGACCTCTGAGTTCCTCGTGTCTGTCTGCACCTGGATTCAAACGTGCACAGATCATGATCCAGGCGCTAAATGAAGTTCATTCATTGATGAATTTTAAAAGATAAAAAGGCTCAACTTCCACAGATGTTCCAAACTGTGCTGAACTGTGCCGTCCTGTGCCAAACAGCAAAACTCCGAGCTCTTTCTTTACTAAAACATCTGGAAGTTGCTCTAGTTGATTTCAGCAGCAGGTAATGTCCACATGTGGATTTGTGCTTTCCAAGAGTTTGAACCTTCTTCATCATATCTTCAAAGGAGTTATTTACTCTGTAAATAAAATCAACTTCAGACGAGGGAATAAAAACTCTTTTTTTCTCTGTTCATCCTCATTTTGTGTGAAACATCTGCAGCTGTTGTGATGCTCACACTTCTGATGAACTCTCCCAGATGTTCTCTTCATGTTCACACCAGGATCATTGAAGCAGAGTTTGTAGTTGCTGAGAAACACTCCATCTTATTTGTGCACGTTGTTTTCCAGCAGGGACTTCATGGAAACCCCTCGGGGCTTCAGAGGTTGTGGTAAATAATCTCACTGCTAATCTCATTTAATCTGTCTCACAGCAAACACACTGAACCTGTGAACAGAAAGGAGAGGAAACAGCTGAAGAAAACACTCAGCAGCTAAAGTTCAGCTCTACTGTGGCTAACGTTAGCATGCTGGTTAGCTTTGGATGAGTTCAGCCACAAAGTGAGAGAAGTTGTGTTCTGAAGCTGGAGGTCTTTTCAGAACCACAAGAGTTCTTCCTGTGGATCAAACGTGCTGAGATCCAGCTGCAGATCTTCCTCCTCACACTGAACATCTGTCACTGTGAATCCACTTGAAAGATTTCTGTTAGTCCAAAAAACTTGACTTTGATCTGAGTCACATCATATGTGTCATAACGTGCACGTTTTACAACACACTGATAATTACATTGAATGAGCTATAAAGTCCAATCATTTCAAGAAAACATTGAATTTAGTTCATGTTAACACTAGAAGTCCCAGGATTTTCGACCTACCCCCAGAAGTCCTGAAAGAGGGTCAAAAGACCCTTAGTCCAAACCAACCATTAGTGGGCCATTAGTGGGTCCACATTAGTGGGCCATTAACTGCCTTTTGTTATAAATATGCGTGCACACAACTCAGACACCCCCACCACACCAGACTGCACAAACTGCATTCCAATGTTTCCACCAGGTAAGTAAGACTCTGCTTGCACTTCCCCCCTTAGTCAGAAGAGAGGCCCTGACCTGAATTCACACATAACAGACCCTGAAGTTATCTCACAGTTGAACATTTTGGGACATCCACTGAACGGAAAGCTTTGTCTGCTCCAGAACAATTTTATGCATAAAATTGTCTTATTCTGCTGTGCTGACTATCCTGTAACTTTGATGTTCTGTCAAATAAATTATTTTGCTTACAAGTACTGTCTCTCTCCTTGTCCTTGGCACATGTATATACGGTGCGTGCCGGCACATGCAGGTGGCCCATTGCTGTGTTCTAAAACATGCTTGACCTATTGTTGTCCGTCACCTGACGGACCGACACAGGTCACATGACATGAAGTCAACTGACGGACCAACATAGGTCACACGACATGAGGTCAACTGACGGACCAACACAGGTCACATGACCTGAGGTCAACTGACGGACCGACACAGGTCACATGACCTGAGGTCAACTGACGGACCGACATAGGTCACACGACATGAAGTCAACTGACGGACCGACATAGGTCACACGACATGAGGTCAACTGATGGACCGACATAGGTCACATGACCTGAGGTCAACTGACGGATCGACACAGGTCACATGACCTGAGGTCAGCTGATGGACCTGACATAGGTCACACGACATGAGGTCAACTGATGGACCGACACAGGTCACATGACATGAGGTCAACTGATGGACCGACACAGGTCACATGACCTGAGGTCAAGTGACGGACCAACACAGGTCACATGACCTGAGGTCAAGTGACAGACTAACATAGGTCACACAACATGAAGTCAACTGACAGACCGACACAGGTCACATGACATGAGATCAAGTGACAGACCGACATAGGTCACATGACCTGAGGTCAACTGACGGACTGACACAGGTCATAAGACCTGAGGTCAACTGATGGACCGACATAGGTCACACGACATGAGGTCAACTGACGGACTGACACAGGTCACATGACCTAAGGTCAACTGACAGACTGACATAGGTCACTCGACATGAGGTCAACTGACGGACCGACACAGGTCACACAGCATGAGGTCAACTGACGTACTGACACAGGTCACATGACCTGAGGTCAACTGATGGACCGACACAGGTCACATGACCTGAGGTCAAGTGATGGACTAACACAAGTCACATGACCTGAGGTCAAGTGACGGACCAGCACAGGTCACACAACATGAAGTCAACTGACGGACCAACATAGGTCACATGACATGAGGTCAACTGAGGGACCGACATAGGTCACATGACCTGAGGTCAACTGACAAAACGACACAGGTCACACGACATGAAGTCAACTAACGGACCGACACAGGTCACATGACCTGAGGTCAACTGATGGACTGACATAGGTCACATGACCTAAGGTCAACTGACGGACCGACACAGGTCACACGGCATGAGGTCAACTGACGTACCAACACAGGTCACATGACCTGAGGTCAACTGACACAATGACACAGGTCACATGACATGAAGTCAACTGATGGACCGACACAGGTCACACGGCATGAGGTCAACTGACGTACCAACACAGGTCACATGACCTGAGGTCAACTGACACAACGACACAGGTCACATGACATGAAGTCAACTGACGGACCGACACAGGTCACATGACCTGAGGTCAACTAATGGACTGACAGAGGTCACACGACATGAGGTCAACTGACCGACCGACATAGGTCACATGACCTGAGGTCAACTGACGGACCGACACAAGTCACATGACCTGAGGTTAACTGACGGACCAACACATGTCACATGACCTGAGGTCAATTGACGGACCGACACAGGTCACATGACCTGAGGTCAACTGAGGGACCAACACAGGTCACATGACATAAGGTCAACTGACAAAACAACACAGGTCACACGACATGAGATCAAGTGACGGACCGACATAGGTCACATGACTCGAGGTCAACTGACGGACTGACACAGGTCACATGACCTGAGGTCAACTGATGGACCGACATAAGTCACACGACATGAGGTCAACTGACGGACCGACACAGGTCACATGACCTGAGGTTAACTGACAGACCGACATAGGTCACACGACATGAAGTCAACTGATGGATCGACACTGGTCACTCGACATGAGGTCAACTGACGGACCGACACAGGTCACACAGCATGAGGTCAACTGACGTACTGACATAGGTCACATGACCTGAGGTCAACTGACGGACCGACACAGGTCACATGACCTGAGGTCAAGTGACGGACCAACACAAGTCACATGACCTGAGGTCAAGTGACGGACCAGCACAGGTCACACATCATGAAGTCAACTGACGGACCAACACAGGTCACATGACATGAGGTCAAATGAGGGACCGACACAGGTCACATGACCTGAGGTCAACTGACAAAACGACACAGGTCACACGACATGAAGTCAACTAACGGACCGACACAGGTCACATGACCTGAGGTCAACTGATGGACTGACATAGGTCACATGACCTGAGGTCAACTGACGGACCGACACAGGTCACACGGCATGAGGTCAACTGACGTACCAACACAGGTCACATGACCTGAGGTCAACTGACACAACGACACAGGTCACATGACATGAAGTCAACTGATGGACCGACACAGGTCACACGGCATGAGGTCAACTGACGTACCAACACAGGTCACATGACCTGAGGTCAACTGACACAACGACACAGGTCACATGACATGAAGTCAACTGACGGACCGACACAGGTCACATGACCTGAGGTCAACTAATGGACCGACACAGGTCACACGACATGAGGTCAACTGACCGACTGACACAGGTCAAATGACCTGAGGTCAACTGACAGACCGACACATGTCACATGACCTGAGGTCAACTGACGGACCGACATAGGTCACATGACCTGAGGTCAATTGACGGACCAACACAGGTCACATGGCATGAGGTCAACTGATGTACCAACACAGGTCACATGACCTCAGGTCAACTGACACAACATCACAGGTCACATGACATGAAGTCAACTGATGGACCAACACAGGTCACACGGCATGAGGTCAACTGACGTACCAACACAGGTCACATGACCTGAGGTCAACTGATGGACCGACACAAGTCACATGACCTGAGGTCAAGTGACGAACCAACACAGGTCACATGACCTGAGGTCAACTGACAAAATGACACAGGTCACACGACATGAAGTCAACTGACGGACCGACACAGGTCACATGACCAGAGGTCAACTGATGGACCGACATAGGTCACATGACCTGAGGTCAACTGACAGACCGATACAGGTCACAGGACCTGAGGTCAAGTGACGGACCAACCTAGGTCTTATGATCTGAGGTCAACTGACAAAACGACATAGGTCACATGACATGAAGTCAAATGACGGACCGACACAGATCACATGACCTGAGGTAAACTGACGGACTGACACAGGTCACATGACCTGAGGTCAAGTGATGGACCAACATATGTAGCCCACTGAAATGGACCGGGGGATTTAGAAGCCAAGTTCACTTGCGCAAAAAAGCCCAGCCTTATTCAAATTAGTGTTAAGCGTGCCCCCTCCTGTGGTGGGCCAGTAATGGCCTTATTTACAAAACAAAAGCGCCTGTTAACAGCTCATTATAGGATGTTAGCTAAAATCCTTCAGGTCACTCGACCCGTCTCTGGGTTCCAAAGGTAGAAATGTTGAATGACCCTTCTCTGGGACTTCTAGTGTTAATCTTTACTTTGTTTTGTGTTTTGTCATTTAATCCAACTATCTGACGACTTTATTAGTTCCAACGAGCAATTTATTTACCTGCAGCATTGTTTACACAAACAAACAAAGAAGCAGCAGGTCCTGTAAGTGGACATTAATGAAAGGGTGATCATGTTTTGTCCATGTGTGAGTGAAAGGAAAGTCCTCAGACAGGTCATGTGATGGAACATGAGCAAATGAGAAGAACTCCTAAAAATGATGCTGATGGATCAAAAGAGTGAAATGTGAACTCAGAGTGCACAGATGAACATCAGCTGGATGCTGAAGCCAGATGTTTGCAGATGTTCCTGCATGTAGTTTGTGAGTGGATCCAGCAAGTGGCAGCACTGAGCTGTAAATGAGCTCCAGAGCAGATGTGAAGGCAGATGTGCAGCAGCCACAGTTAGTTGTTGTGTGAACATGTTTCACACACAACACACAGGAGGTGTGGAGAGAGGAGAGCAACATCACAGCAACACGTTGCTGCTTTCAAAGCAACACTTGTGTTTGTGCTGCAACAACAACTATTAGTCATGACAGAAGATCAATGAAGTGTCTGAGCAGCTGCTGGACCATGTGACCCCGGGGTCAAACACCTGCAGCTCTTCATCTTCTTCTAGTGGCTCTTCATCGCCTTTTCATTCATTTCACTTCTACTGATTGGTCCTTGTTGGAAAACAAAGGTCTGGACCATGTGAAGACCTTGTTGGAAAGCAAAGGTCTGGACCATGTGAAGACCTTGTTGGAAAACAAAGGTCTGGACCATGTGAAGACCTTGTTGGAAAACAAAGGTCTGGACCATGTGAAGACCTTGTTGGAAAACAAAGGTCTGGACCATGTGAAGACCTTGTTGGAAAACAAAGGTCTGGACCATGTGAAGACCTTGTTGGAAAGCAAAGGTCTGGACCATGTGAAGACCTTGTTGTAAAACAAAGGTCTGGACCATGTGAAGACCTTGTTGGAAAGCAAAGGTCTGGACCATGTGAAGACCTTGTTGGAAAGCAAAGGTCTGGACCATGTGAAGACCTTGTTGGAAAGCAAAGGTCTGGACCATGTGAAGACCTTGTTGGAAAGCAAAGGTCTGGACCATGTGAAGACCTTGTTGGAAAACAAAGGTCTGGACCATGTGAAGACCTTGTTGGAAAACAAAGGTCTGGACCATGTGAAGACCTTGTTGGAAAACAAAGGTCTGGACCATGTGAAGACCTTGTTGGAAAACAAAGGTCTGGACCATGTGAAGACCTTGTTGGAAAGCAAAGGTCTGGACCATGTGAAGACCTTGTTGGAAAGCAAAGGTCTGGACCATGTGAAGACCTTGTTGGAAAACAAAGGTCTGGACCATGTGAAGACCTTGTTGGAAAACAAAGGTCTGGACCATGTGAAGACCTTGTTGGAAAGCAAAGGTCTGGACCATGTGAAGACCTTGTTGGAAAGCAAAGGTCTGGACCATGTGAAGACCTTGTTGGAAAGCAAAGGTCTGGACCATGTGAAGACCTTGTTGGAAAGCAAAGGTCTGGACCATGTGAAGACCTTGTTGGAAAGCAAAGGTCTGGACCATGTGAAGACCTTGTTGGAAAGCAAAGGTCTGGACCATGTGAAGACCTTGTTGTAAAGCAAAGGTCTGGACCATGTGAAGACCTTGTTGTAAAGCAAAGGTCTGGACCATGTGAAGACCTTGTTGTAAAGCAAAGGTCTGGACCATGTGAAGACCTTGTTGGAAAGCAAAGGTCTGGACCATGTGAAGACCTTGTTGGAAAGCAAAGGTCTGGACCATGTGAAGACCTTGTTGGAAAACAAAGGTCTGGACCATGTGAAGACCTTGTTGGAAAGCAAAGGTCTGGACCATGTGAAGACCTTGTTGGAAAACAAAGGTCTGGACCATGTGAAGACCTTGTTGGAAAGCAAAGGTCTGGGAGATCTAGATGATCTGGACAAGTGTCACTTCATGGTGGAGAAGACGAGTCACTTGAACTCGCTGAACAAAAGAGTCCAGGGAATGACAAGCACCACTGTGCACATCTGGAGGAGGTACACACACACTGTGTACTTATTGTGTTTACTCATTGTGTGTACTTATTGTGTGTACTTATTGTGTGTCTTTATTGTGTGTACTTATTGTGTGTACTTATTGTGTGTAATTACTGTGTGTATTTACTGTGTATCATTATTGTGTGTACTTACTGTGTGTCATTACTGTGTGTAATTACTGTGTTGTGGTGGAGTGGAAAAGACGACACAGGATCTGTACGCAGGACTTCACTTTATTCAACTCCAACACCAACTAACTGTAAGCGCCAAAAACACGCCTTACACATAAAACCTTTTCACAATAAGACTTCCTGTCCTCTGTACTGTATATAACATCCTGTCCTCTGGGTGTGAGTAACGTCCCTTAGTGGTCCGCCACACACGACCCCCCTGAACACACAGTAAGGTCCCTTACCAGTCCAGAACCTTAGGTTTGAGAAAACGACCAGAACGGCTGAACTTGGACCCTGTAGAACCAGCCTGATGAAGCGGAGTGCGACGAGGAGGGCCTGCAGAAGAGTTATGCTCCGTTGGTCGTTGAGAGTCTCTGGAAGGAGGACAGCAGTCTGTTAGCGACGTGGATGGAGGTCTGCCCTTGCGAGGGGCCAGGGCCGTAACAACCTGGTCATCTGACAGGACATGAGCGGGTTTCAGCCTATCAATACAGACCGTCTCCGTACGACCCCTTAGATCTAAAATGAAGTGTTTTGGACCTGGTTGGAGAACTCTAAATGGGCCATCATACAAGGGCTGTAGTGGTGTCCTGTGGGCATTGTGTTTGACAAAAACTAATTTAGAGAACTCTAGACTCTTAGGGACAAACGACTGCGGTAAACAATGGTGTACTGGGCCAGGGACACGAAAAGAGTCCCACTGAGATGAAAAATGTTGCAACGGTGGAACGGACTGTGGTGAGGGTACCTCAGGTAAAAACTCACCGGGGACGCGCACAGGCTGGCCGAAAACCAGCTCCGCTCGGGAAGTGCCAAGGTCTTCTTTGGTTGCTGTACGTAAACCCAGCAAGATCCACGGAAGACGGTCCATCCAGTTGTCACCGGTCAAAGCAGCACGCAACGCAGCTTTCAATGATCTGTGAAACCGTTCACACAACCCATTAGCTTGGGGGTTGTAAGCAGTGGTTCTGTGGATGTTAGTCCCCAGACCCTTGGCCATGGTAGACCAAAGCTCAGAAACAAACTGAGGGCCCCTGTCCGATGTAATGTCTGAAGGGGGGCCAACCCAGGTAGACATAAATGCCCGGGCTACAACTGCAGAAGTTGTGGAAACCAGAGGCACCACCTCAGGCCACCTAGTGGTCCGGTCGATCATGGTCAGCAGATGAGTAAAACCCTGTGATGGAGGCAGAGGACCCACCAGGTCTACATGCACATGGTCAAACCGCCGACTAGGGATGGAGAAGGGTTCCAAAGGTGCTTTGGTGTGCCTGTTGACCTTAGCACGCTGACATGGGACACACGCTGCTGCCCACTCCTTAACTGTTTTACGCAAACTGGGCCAAACAAACTTTGCACTGACCAGTTTCACAAAGGCTCTAACACCTGGATGAGAAAGGGAATGTAAAGAGTCGAACACGCGGCGGCGCCATGAAACTGGAACCAGAGGGCGGGGCACGCCAGTAGAAACGTCACAGAGTAGGAGAGGATCTCCGTCATTCACCTGCCGTTCTTCCAACTCGAGGCCCGTGGGCCCAGACTGGAGCTAGAGTATTTCTGCATCGGTACGTTGGTCCGCAGCCATAGCAGAAAAATCGATGCCAACGTACACGGGAGAGACCAGCACTCGGGAGAGACAGTCGGCTACCACATTGGATTTGCCAGCCACATGCTGAATGTCTGTTGTAAATTCAGAAACCGCCACGAGGTGGCGTTGCTGGCGTGTGGACCAGGGGTCAGAAATTTTTGACATGGCAAACACCAAGGGTTTGTGGTCAACATACGCTGTGAACTGGCGGCCCTCCAGGAAAAACCTGAAATGGCGTGTAGCCAGGTAAAGTGCCGGCAACTCCCTGTCAAAAACGCTGTATTTAAGTTCATTGTCCCGCAGCGTACGGCTGAAAAATGCAAGCGGTTGCCAAACTCCAGAAACCTGCTGTTCTAACACAGCCCCCACCGCCACATCAGATGCGTCCGTTGTTAAAGCTATTTGTACGGCTGGGTATGGATAGGCCAAAAGGGCAGCAGTGGCCAATGCAGTTTTAGTATCACCAAATGCCTGGAGGCGTTCTGGAGTCCAGTCAACACTGTCATTGTGTTTTTTTCTTTTTTAGCGCTCCATAAAGTGGTTGCAGCAGTTGAGCTGCCCTGGGGAGGAAACGGTTATAGAAATTAGCCATCCCCAAAAACTCCTGCAGAGCTTTAACAGACTGGGGCTGAGGAAAATTGGACACCGCCTGCACTTTGTTTGGCAACGGAACATCACCACTGGCAGAAATGCGGTGGCCCAAAAAATCAATAACTGGCAACCCAAACTGGCATTTTGTCGTGTTCACAATCAGGCCATGTGCTGCTAGGCACTGAAAAACCTCACGGAGGTGGGACATGTGCTGTTCAGCTGAGCTGCTAGCTACAAGGATGTTGTCTAAGTACACAAACACGAAGGACAATCCCCTTAAGACCGAATCCATCAACCGCTGGAACGTTTGGGCAGCACCTTTAAGACCAAAAGGCATGCGTAAAAACTCAAAAAGGCCGAAAGGCATGATCACAGCGGTCTTAGGAACATCCTCCACATGCACAGGAACCTGGTGGTATCCCCGTACTAAATCTACTTTAGAAAAAATGGAGGTTCCAGCCAGGTGCACTGAAAAATCCTGGATGTGGGGGATGGGATAACGATCGTTCTCTGTGATGTTATTAAGGCGGCGGAAATCCCCACATGGCTGCCATTTGCCGTCTGACTTGGGCACCATGTGCAAGGGGGAGGCCCACGGACTGTTTGAACGCTGCACAATGCCTAAACGCTCCATGTTAGCAAACTCTTGCCGAGCTATTGCTAGCTTAGTAAGTAGCATCGAGGCGGCGTGCACGTGCAAAAACGGGAGGGCCCGTTATGGGGATATAATGCTCGATCCCATGTTTTGTTTCTGTGTTTGAAAAATTAGGGATAGTCAGCGAGGGGAACTCTGACAACAAACGCTGAAACACATCACCCGAAGCTAAAAAGTTAGCATGCATTAAAGGCCCAGCCCCTCGCGTCGCACAAGGCAGTGATGAAAAAGACACAGCGTTAATCAAACGTCTGTTAGCAACATCAACAAGGAGTCCATGAGCACAGAGAAAATCAGCCCCTAAAATAGGAACTGAGCTCGCAGCGACAGAGCGCTGGCATTGTCATATCCCCGCGGCTTGAAGCTGCATGGCGGGATGCACCGTCGTGCTTTGGCGCCAAAACGGTGGTGGTAGAAACAAAGGGCGACGGCTCCTTTACGCCCGCGGAAAGCAATCCTTGCTACCACAGATGTCCGGCTCTGAAAACTTTGGCGGAAGCTCGGAAGGAGCTGCTGGAGATCCAGGGACCGCCGCCTGGACTGCGAAGGTCCTCGTGGCCAGGAGGATGCGGTCGGCTTCTTCCGCCAGCGAGCGGTAGTCTTTCTGTTGCAGCAGCGGGGAGTTTGCCAGCACCGCACGCACTGGAGCCGGGAGCTGGCGGAGGAAAAGGTGGATGAAGAGGAACCCACCGTCGTCTGATCCCAGCAGGGACAACATGCTCTCCATAAGCTCGAGAGCTGTGCTGTCGCCCAAGCCGGAGAGGGAAAAAAGTTTCTCAGCGCGCTCTGCGTCGGAGAGGGAGTAGCGCCGCAGGAGGAGCTGCTTGAGAGCGGCGTACTTTCCGTGTGCCGGAGGGTTGCGGAGCAGTGTCATTGCTCGCCGGGTGGACAACGGATCCAGCGAGGCGACCACATAGTGGTATTTTGTGTCATCAGATGAAATCCCACGCAGAGCAAATTGTGCTTCAATGTGGACGAACCATGAAGGAGGATCATGCAGGAAAGGAAAAAGCAAGCGGGGCGGCCGGTGGAGGTTCCACAGCAGCAGACCTCAGAGAAGAGCTGGCTCCATCTTCAGAACTAGACATGTTCGGTTCGCGGGGTCACCAGTGTGGTGGAGTGGAAAAGACGACACAGGATCTGTACGCAGGACTTCACTTTATTCAACTCCAACACCAACTAACTGTAAGCGCCAAAAACACGCCTTACACATAAAACCTTTTCACAATAAGACTTCCTGTCCTCTGGGTGTGAGTAGCGTCCCCTAGTGGTCCGCCACAGTGTGTCATTATTGTGTGTAGTTATTATGTGTAATTACTGTAATTATTGTGTGTAATTATCATGTGTAATTATTGTGTGTAATTATTGTGATAGAAGTTGTGTTTAGAGAAAGATTCACTGAGTTGAAAGGAAAGAAACTCTGTCCTTCTAGTTTGGTGTGGTAGTAGCTGAGAGTCATTCCAAACATAAACTCTGAGCCCTGAAACTTCACGTTTACATCAAACTTTACCAAATACTGTTAGTCAACATTCTTCCTGTTAGCAAAATATTTCATGAACCAGCTGACAGATCTGAATGAAACTATTAAACTTTTAAAGGGTTTTAATGATATTTTCCTTTCAACAGATGCTGGTGACTATGTTATTTTGGTTTTGCTGGATCTTTCGGCTGCTTTTGACACTGTTGATCACAATATTTTATTTAAACGCTTAGAACAGTGTGTGGGCATTGGCCATACAGCCCTCAACTGGTTTAAATCCTACCTGACAAATCGTACTTTTTGTGTCTCTCTTGATGGCCATAGGTCCTCCTCTGCTCCTCTTTCATATGGTGTTCCACAGGGCTCAATTTTGGGCCCTGTTCTTTTCCTGTTGTATCTTCTGCCGCTTGGCTCAGTCCTTCGAAAACACGGGATTGCTTTCCATTGCTACGCAGATGATACACAGATTTACGTACCGGTAAAGAAAGCAGACCACACTTCTCTCCAGTCTTTGCTCCTATGTTTAGAAGATTTGAAGACTTGGATGTCTCTAAATTTCCTGAAACTAAATGAAGACAAGACAGAGGTAGTGATTTTTGGGAGTTCCTATGGAAAGTCTTTGCCTGTTGACTGCCTACTGACTCGTTACATAAAGCCAGTTGTTACAAATCTGGGAGTAAAAATAGATGCAGATCTAAGGCTGGATTCTCACATCAGAACAGTTGTGAGATCTAGCTTTTTTCACTTAAGGCAGTTGGCAAAAGTGAAACCAATTCTCCCAAGGCAACATTTTGAAACAGCAATCCATGCTTTTGTAACCACTCGGCTGGATTATTGTAATGCTCTTTATGCTGGCTTAAGTGATTCTTGCATTTCACAGCTGCAAAGAGTTCAAAATGCTGCTGCCCGACTTCTAACAGGAACACGGAAATTTGATAGTATTTCTCCTGTTTTGGCCTCTTTACATTGGCTACCAGTGTATTATAGGATTCATTTTAAGGTACTTTTGTTTGCTTTTAAGGCTCTGAACGGCCGATCTCCTTCGTATTTGACTGAGCTACTACAAACTTACACTCCCCCCCGTTCTCTCAGATCTGCTGACCAGCAGTTTCTGAGGATTCCAAAAACTAGACTTAAGCTCAGAGGTGACCGTGCTTTTTCAGTGATTGCCCCTAAACTCTGGAATGACCTTCCGAGTGACATAAGACAAGCCTCGTCCATTGTAGTTTTTAAGTCTCTTCTTAAAACTCATCTTTTCTCTTTGGCTTTTGACGTGATCCGAGATGTTTGATTTTGTTTTTGTGTGTGTAACTTTTTTTACTGTTTTAAATGCTAGTCTTTTATCTGACCTTTTAATTTTGTACTGTATTTTATTTTTTACTGTATTTTATGTTTGTGTACAGCACATTGGTCCTACGGTTTTATAAAGTGCTTTAGAAATAAAGTTGGTATGGTATGGTATGGTATTAAAGTAACTTTTGAATTCAAGTCCACAAAGGATTAACTTTTGCACACAGCCCAGTCCAAGATGGCCACCACAGCTAATGCACCTTACAAACAGCAACATGTGTGTGAGTCAGGATGAAGAGGAGAGGTGACAGAAGTGGTCCCTGTGGGACGCCGCTGGAAGAACAGAGCTGATCCCACACAGTTCACTCTCACTCTGTCTCCTTAAAAAGTGTCAAAGCAGCCCACAGGATCAAAGCTGCATCAAATGTTCTAGAAGCCTCTCTGCTCCAAGGTGACCTTGAACCGTGTCAAACAGACAAACATCAGTGAATAAAAGCTGTGCACGTGTTCTCTTTCCCTGCACGTGTTTAAAAGCAGCTTCATTACAGCGACTCCTCTGGGTGCTCTATCAGCAAACTGCAGAGGATCCAGGTCCTTCTCTGTTTTCTTGAAGACTCAGCACTTTTTCAAGTTTTCATCAGAATGGACGTCAATGCAGTGTCTCTAAAATCATTTAGTGCTCATGGAAGAGAACGTCTTCACAGTCTCCATGTTTCAACTTTCAAATGAGGATTGTCTTCAGGTTTGTCTCTCACTTCCTGCATCTCTTTGTAAAATCATAAACATGGAGTTCTGCTTGTCAGATAGAAGCCTCACCTGCAATCACTGCAACCATCAGCAGGTGTGAGCAGCCAAGCCCCTCCCCCTGAGAGGAGAGTGGGCTGGAGAGGACTTGGTGCAGCTTGGCTGCTTCCAGCTTTAATAAACTTTATATTCTAACTCCACCTGTGCTGTGTGAGTCTCATTGTGTTGCTTTCATTTCAACCAACGCCTCATACGACCTGTTCAAACAACATGTTGATTTTTCACACTAATCTTTCAGCCATCAGGCTGCAGGTTAGATATTTACTGTTTGTTCCAAAGCACCAACATCTGGATGGACTGACTGAACTTCTACACACCTCAGAGTGATCAGACTACAGCTCCGACTGGAAAGAAAAGAGGAGAGAAGAAGACAAAGTGAGGCTTTGTGAGGAGGCTGAGGAGCTTTCAGTCCCACATCAGGAGCTTCTGACCTGCTCCACGTTCAACAGGCAAGAAAGCAGCTGAGTTCAGCAGCTGGAGAAGACTTCCAGATGTTCCTGCTGCATTTCCAGGATGTCTTCATGCTGCTTGAAGCTGCTCTGAAGAGTCTGTCTGGACCTTGGTGGGCCCGTTCTGTTGGAGAAGCTGTAGGAGGAGCAGCTGAGTGAAGGAGGCCTGAGAGCCTCAGAGAGTGTCTGCTTCATCACATCAACACGTCTGAACATCTGGAGTGGTGCTTCCTAAACATCTGCAGGTCCTGATGAGTCTGGAAGGTGTGGAGCAGCTGGTCTGGGCTCATGGACTTCTGGGAGGTTTCCTTCCACCACACATTTACTGAGGTTCAGCCTGGAACTGACCAGATGTTCATGAATTATCCTGAACCTCCCTATGGCCAGCCCTCCCCTCATTATATGGTAAAAAGCTTGCCATAAGCACAGAGTAGATTATACAGTAGTCCCTGGATTATCGTGGGGGTTACGTCCCCCCCACCGTGACAGGTGAAGAACCGTGAAGTATGAACGTTGTATTTATTTTAGTATTTCTATATTTTAAGGCTTTAGAAACTCTTCCCACACTCTTACAATGTTCTAATCTCTTAAACAGACGTCATTTTAACAACATACGTATATGTACTGTACAGTACTGAAACATTTTAACAACATACGTATATGTACTGTACAGTACTGAAACATTTTAACAACATACGTATATGTACTGTACAGTACTGAAACATTTTAACAACATACGTATATGTACTGTACAGTACTGAAACATTTTAACAACATACGTATATGTACTGTACAGTACTGAAACATTTTAACAACATACGTATATGTACTGTACAGTACTGAAACATTTTAACAACATACGTATATGTACTGTACAGTACTGAAACATTTTAACAACATACGTATATGTACTGTACAGTACTGAAACATTTTAACAACATACGTATATGTACTGTACAGTACTGAAACATTTTAACAACATACGTATATGTACTGTACAGTACTGAAACATTTTAACAACATACGTATATGTACTGTACAGTACTGAAACATTTTAACAACATACGTATATGTACTGTACAGTACTGAAACATTTTAACAACATACGTATATGTACTGTACAGTACTGAAACATTTTAACAACATACGTATAATTCATTTTTCATTCATTTTTTCATTCATTCATTTTAAAATACGAAACAAGTTTACAATAAAAAAAAAAACACAATACACAAATCAAAATGAAAAGAAGCAGAAGAAGAATAAATCTTATAATGTCTGCTCCTTTTTTTCCTCAAAATATTTAAAACAAAATATAATATAAAATAAAAGCAATACTAAAAAAAATAAAATAAAATTAAAAAATACGTCAGCTCCAACAGCAGTTTCTTTAAATTAAATTATACATGCTTATATATTTTCAAAAAAACTAGTTTTAACCCTTCTCTTAAATATACACAGAGATCTGATTTTTTTAAAGTCATCCTCTAAACCATTCCATAAACTTATACCCTGGATTGAAGTACATCTCTCTTTCAAGCTGGTTCGAAACTGTGGCTTCATAAACAGTTCTATCCCCTTTAAAAAATAATAACTCTCTCTTTTAACAAAGTTAATTTGAATGTTAGAAGGTAATATGTTTTTGTGGGCCTTATACATAAATATTAAAATGTGATAATCGACCAATTCATAGAATTTCAAAATTTTCAATTTACAAAACAATATATGTGATGGATGGGTGTAATCTTTTCTAGTGATAATTCTTATAGCTCTTTTTTGTAAAATAAAGACCGGATTTGTGATTGTCTTACAAGCTTTACCCCAAACTTCAATACAGTAAATCAAATGAGGAAGAATTAATGTATTATATAACAAAAACAGGGCTTTGTCATTAAATAACTCCTTCACTTTATATAGTATTCCAATAGATTTTGAGATTTTTGTTCGTAAGTAAGTAATGTGAGTTCTCCATGACAGCTTGTCATCAATGATGACACCCAAAAATTTCACCTCACTGACTTTACTGATCTCAATACCATTTACTTTAAGTGAAAGATCACCATCAGTCTTCATATTACTGAATATCATGTAATTTGTTTTCTCTAAATTCAATGACAGTTTGTTTTGTTGAAACCAATGTTGAATTCTTTCAAATTCTGTCTGTACTATGTTTAACATTGTTTTTATATCTTTTCCTGAATAAAAAAATGTTGTATCATCAGCAAATAAAATACATCCAAAAAGTTCTGATACATTAACCAAGTCATTCACATATAAAGTAAACAGCTTAGGTCCTAGTACAGAACCTTGAGGGACTCCACATGTAATATTACCAAATTTAGATCTTACACCATTAATTTCTACAAATTGTTTCCTATTATTCAAGTAGCTAGATACCCACTGAAGTGCATGACCTCTCAGACCGTATCTACTTAGCTTTTCTAGAAGAATACTGTGATCAATGGTGTCAAATGCCTTCTTTAAATCTACATAAACACTGACACAATGTTGGTGTCGATCAATTGCAGTTGTTATGTGCTCTATGAATTCCATAATAGCCATTGATGTGGAACTGTTAGCTCTGAACCCATACTGGCTGCTACTTAAGACACTTTGTTTCTCTATAAATTGATCTAGTCTGGTAACAAATAATCTCTCCAGGATTTTTGAAAATTGCGGTAATAATGATATTGGTCTATAATTTTCGAATACATGTTTCTCACCATTTTTAAAAATCGGAATCACCTTAGCTGTTTTCATATTGTCGGGGAATATACCAGTTGAAAGTGATAAATTACAGATGTATGTAAATGGTTCAATCACATAACCAATTATATTTTTTACAAGCATAATGTCCATGTCAACCCAGTCTTTTGATCTCTTATCAGCAATTTTTTTTACCATATTCAGTATTTCTTCTTTGTCTGTCTCAACAAGAAGCATACTATTGGTGCAATTTGTAACTGTGTGGTTTACAATCGCATCAGTTTTTGGTATTTTTGCTGCAAGACTTGGGCCAATATTCACAAAATATTCATTAAATCCATCCACAATTTCACTCTGGTCATACATTTCATTTCCGTCCTTTACAAAATACTTAGGAGTACATGTTCTTGTTTTCTGAATTTTCAAGACACCATTTATTATTCTCCAAGTGTCCTTCATATTTCCATTACTTTTATCTAATAACTCACTATAATATTCCTTCTTGCGTTTTCTTATTATCCATACCAACTTGTTTTTGTATTTCTTATATCTCTCTTCAGTTTCTTTTGTTCTTAATTTCAAGAAGCATGAGTACAAGTTGTTCTTTTTTTACATGCATTTCTTAACCCTTTTGTCATCCAAGGTTTATCAACAACGCCTCGTTTTACAAATTTTTGTTGTACACAATTTTTTTCATACAGACCTACTAATATATTCATAAATACATCATATGCTCTATTCACGTCACTAACATACACATCTTTCCAATTTTGCTTTAATAAATCACTTTTTAATTTATCCAAAGATTTTTTTGACGTGTTTATCATCTTTTTCTTATTTGTGTCTAATTTTGTACTACGTTGGTCGTTTTTGTAAATTGTGAAGATAGGTAAATGGTCACTTACATCTGTAGTCAGAATGCCACTTATTATGTCTTTATTTATTATGTTTGTAAAAATGTTGTCAATTGTTGTGGCGCTATGAGATGTTATTCTTGTAGGTTTTGTTATCAATGGATGAAGATTTTTGCTGTACATTGAATCTATAAATGTGCCAATGTTATTTGCTTCTGTTTTGATACCCAAATCAATATTATAGTCTCCACACAAAAATACTGTCTTATTTGATGCCTTTTCCAGTAACTTCATGATGTGATCAGTGAATAGCTCTATATCTGAGTCTGGTGGTCGATATACACAACTTATTAATATATTTTTTGAATTGCTATTTTGTATTTCAATTGTAATTATTTCAATAATATTATCTACTACTACTGACATTTCATTAATTTTTTTACAGTTGATTTCTTTATTAACGTATATAGCTACTCCACCTCCCCTTCCTTTGATTCTGTTCATATGGTAAAATTCGTAGTCATCAATATACACGTCATTCAAATTTCCTTCTTTAAGCCATGTTTCCGTGAGTGCTATTATATTAAAGTTCCTATGTAATTGTTTTAAATAATCAATTATTTTACATAAATTTGCATTTATACTTCTACTATTTATGTGAATAATAGAAAGGTCATTTGTTGTTGTTTTTATATTATTAAATTGTTCTTCATTATAATACTCACAGTCATTGTTCCTTGAAAAGAAATTGAAATCAATTTGGTCATCTAAATCATATATTTTGTAACCTGAGTCATTCATATATATTCATAGTTTTTCCATTCTCTTTTCTTGTCCACTTATTTTATTACAGTTAGGCCTAGTCATTTTACTTTTAAATGTATCTCTTCCTATACTCCTCTAAGTGCTTCTAAATCTTTCAGATCCTTTATTATTTTAGGTTGTGAATTTTCCCCAACTTTGATCCAAATGTTCCCATTACGTGTCCATGTTGCTATTATTTTATTTATTTTTTTCAGTGACCTTGCTTCACGTGCAATGCTGCTGTTTTTCTTTGTTAGGTGTTCATTAATGAAGATGTTTGTTCCCTTCAATTTTCTTGCCTGCACCATCAGATTATTTTTTGTTTTCCTGCTAATAAATCTAACCACAATAGATGGTTTGCTTTTGTCTGACTTGTTGGGCAGGGTGTGGCATGTGGAAATGTCCTCAGGTTTGATGTTAATGTCTTTCTTTTGTAAAAAAGACACAACCTGTTGCTCCAAGCTGAGTAGGTCTTGTTGGGGAGAATCTTCTGTGTTCCCTCCACTTGCCACAGCTCGGGCATAGGTTCTGTGTTTTACCTCAAGTCCAGTTATGACCACATCATCTCTCCGTGTGTACTGTTCGAGTTCGTCCACTCTTTTCTCTAGTTCTTTAACTTTAATGTCTCTTTCATTTAAAGCTACTTTTAGCTGTTTCACTTCCTCAATAAGTTTAAAAAGAAGTTCTTGTTGCGAAGTCACCTTTGAAAGTTCAGCACTCATGTAGTTGAGTGACTCCTTTATCTCCTCCATATCATTTGTGTTGCTTCCCTGCCCGGTTCCCACGCGTTTCGGCGGCATCGCTCACCTGGATGGGTCTTCTCCTTCGCTGCAGGTGTTCTAAACTGTTCACCAGCGCGTGGCAGTGAGCCAGCGACTGTCAGTGCAGCCTTGATTGTGACAACGTGTGGGTGCGGTCGTCAGCTGGCGTGGGGCCGTGGTTGTCTAGCAAACTTCTCCTTCTGCTGCGGGTCCGCGTGACTCAGCAAACTTCTCCTTCTGCTGCGGGTCCGCGTGACTCAGCAAACTTCTCCTTCTGCTGCGGGTCCGCGTGACTCAGCAAACTTCTCCCTCTGCTGCGGGTCCGCGTGACTCAGCAAACTTCTCCCTCTGCTGCGGGTCTGCGGGTCTCAGCAAACTTCTCCCTCTGCTGCGGGTCTGCGGGTCTCACGTATATGTACTGTACAGTACTGAAACATTTTAACAACATACGTATATGTACTGTACAGTACTGAAACATTTTAACAACATACGTATATGTACTGTACAGTACTGAAACATTTTAACAACATACGTATATGTACTATACAGTACTGAAACATTTTACTCACCAGCTCTGCAGAACAGCAGCTCGGTTCAGGTCCAGCTCAGTTCTGGTTCTGCAGACCCGCCCTGCAGCGACAAAACCCACCGCCCTGTCCAGGTTGATGTGCACGTGGATAATTGATGTGCATGTGGATAATTGATGTGCACGTGGATAATTGATGTGCACGTGGATAATTGAGCTTCAGGATTATTTGTGACTTTCCTGCCAGTTCTGTGAGCTTCATAGAGAGCGTAGATTTGTGTTGAAAAACTTTCCCTCCATTTCTGCAGAAAACAGTGTCTAGAAGCACTGTTGCCTTCTGGGTAGTGTAGTTCCTTTTTGACTAAAAGAACTACAAAATGTCATTTTTAAACTTTGAAGTCATTTCTGCTGATTCAGCAGCTCAGAGCTCTGCAGCCTTTCTGATCAAACAACCACCACTAGTTTTATATCTACAAATACTTTTCTTCATATTAAAGACACATCGTCTGTTTGATGCCAGTCTTTTTAAATAAAGAGTTTCTGTGAGCTGCTAGCTCTCAGAGTGTGTGTTAGGGATCACTCTCAGCTACTACAACATCTGGTTTTTGCTCAACATCTGTAAAACTGACTCAGTTGTAGCCATGTTTGTGTTTTCTAATCTCAATTATCAGATTAACTCCTACAGTTAATCTGTTGTACTTGTACATTCAATTACTTTCTGACAGTTTCATTAAAATACATTTACTGGTACATGAGATATTTTACTAACAGACACACAGGCAGGCTAATATGAGTGGCAGACTTTGGTGGTGGTGGTGCTAAACAGTTCATAGTAACACAGCAGAGGTGTTTGTCCCTTGTTGATGTGAATCTTTAGGTTTGAATCCTCTTTATTTGTCTCTAAGTTGATGGAAGCATCAAAGTGATGCATGTAGAACAGAAACTAAAGGTTCTCACATGTTCTCAGTCTCCAAGAGCAGCTGCACAACCTGAACATGTGCAGCTGCTCTGCTCCCAGTCCTTTGTTGCAAGTCTCAAGAGTTCAAGAGTTTGATTCTCATCATTCCACAACATGACATGCATGAGGAGGAACCAAACAGTTCCTGAGCTCCACTTATGTCAGCATTTAAGAAGTAAAGAAGAAAATAAAACTTTATAACTTGATGTTGATTTATTTTCTCACACTTCACCTGCTTCTCTTTACTGCTGCCAGAAAGGAGAATGATGAAGTGATGTTGTTTAGAAGAAAATGTCTCGCTCACTTTTCTTCATGTCACTGCCACAAGTGACAGCAGCTCTCTGCATGTGCTGCATCACTTGATTGATGTGACAGGAGGAAACAAATAACAGATTACAAAGGCAAGAACAAACAATGCCCCAGGGACCCATCTCTGCCTGATGCCCTCAATAAGTTTTATGCACGTTTTGATGATCCAAATAGACCAGCTAGCACCAGACTCACCTCATCACCAGATGAAGAGCATCTCAGAGTGACCGCAGCAGAAGTGAGAGGCAGTCTCAGAAAGATTAATCCCCATAAAGCAACCGGACCAGACAACATCCCAGGGAAAGTTCTGAAGGAATGTGCGGACCAGCTCTGTGAGGTGCTGGCTGACATCTTCACCACCTCACTTTCACTGGAGTCAGTTCCCACCTGCCTGAAGACTGCCACCATCATCCCAGTTCCAAAGAGCTCCACAGTGACTGGTCTGAATGACTATAGACCGGTGGCCCTCACCCCGATAGTCGCTAAATGTTTTGAGAAACTGATCATGTCCCACATCAAGAAAACCGTCAACATCAACGAGGACCCTCATCAATACGCATACCGTGAGAACCGATCAACAGAGGACGCCATTTCTTCCGTGGCCCACACTGCTCTCACCCACCTGGATCAGAAGGACTCATACGTGCGTCTGCTCTTTGTGGACTTCACATCTGCCTTCAACACCATGATCCCCCAAACTCTGATAGACAAACTATCTACACTTGGACTAAGCCCCTCTATTTGTAACTGGGTACTAGACTTCTTAACAGACAGACCACAGTCCGTGAAGATCCACAACTTCTCCTCCTCCACCATAACCCTCAGCACTGGCTCTCCTCAAGGATGTGTGCTGAGCCCCCTTCTGTTCACTCTGCTCACATATGATTGTACAGCCACACTTCCAGGCTGTCATATTGTTAAGTTTGCAGATGATACAGCGGTGGTGGGATGCATCACAGGCGATGATGAGTCCAGCTACAGACAGGAGGTGGAGCACCTGCACTGTAAACCCAAATTAGTAATCATTACTAAAGCAGAATGTGGAAAGCGATTGCGAGGGGATCTCCAGTTTTTACAAAATCAAAAACAAAACAAATCAAGCTCTGTTTACATAAAGTCTTGTGTCCAAGATAATCTTGTACTAAAACAACTCAAGTTTTTAAAACCATTGTTTACGAGTAATTATCTCAACCATTAATCATATATATCAGTAATCATTACCCATGATGATCAGTATTTGTTTCTCATGTTTATCAGTATTCATTTCTCATCTTTTTTAGTTAGAAATACTAAATGTAAATAATAATAATAATAATAAATTAGATTTTTTTAACATTACACAATAATTGTCTGTATACTACCTGTTGTTTCTTACACAAAAAATGACAATTTAATTTATTTTTCACAAATTTATTGCAAAAATATTGGAATAGTAACATTTTAAACATGTAAATCTGAGTACACATTTCACCATGTTCAAGAATTTAAACTTTAGTACAAAACTAAATCTGAGTAAAGTGCTAAGTCAATACAATTCTGCATTTAAGCCTTTACAAAAATGGATTTTCAAACGTTTTACCAAATTAACCATTTTACTTTGATAGGTGAAATTAAGAATGTTAATATCTTGTGCAAAGGGGAACATGCTTACATAACATCTTATGATCTGAGGTATCCTTGATCATTTACATCATTAATCTGGTCAAAAGACTAACATGGAACCCTTCAATGGCTTCGACATGTAAATTGTCTTTAAAAAAATTGTCCGTACAGTTATTTTATTTGGAAGCCTTAATGATAAAAAAAAAAATTTAAACATAAAAAAATAAAATAATAATAATAATAAAAAAAATATATAAAAAAATTCAACAAAAAAATTAACTAGCATGGTGGCACTAACAATTGTTTAAAACAAGTAATGATGAACAGGAAACACTCTGATGCATGCTCAATAATCCAGGTAGAAAAATCTAAAAAAGCTAAGTCTGGTCCTCTGGACATTCAAAAATATATAAAACAAAACAAAGCCAAAAAAAATGTAGAAACGTTTTGTCTTTCGTCCGAAAGACTTCCTCAGTCTGAGTTGCTGTATTCAGCTCGTTTCTACATTTTTTTTTGCTTTGTTTTGTTTTATATTTTTTTGAATGTCCAGAGGACCAGACTTAGCTTTTTTAGATGAACAGGAAAGTTTCTCTGTAACAGTTACATTACAACTCTTGTTCCAATTATGTTTGTATTTGAAAGATGGCTACAAACTAAACTTCAGCAGTAAAACAATAAACTTATAGCTGCTGAATAGGATTTTTTCCCCCATCTAACCAAAAGTAGAGCACCTGCAGCATTTTTACACAAGTTGAATTTTCTGTCTGAATTCTCAGCTTCAACTCAATACTTCCCAAATGAGGGTGGGGGGGGGAATACAGTACCTGTTGAATGAACAGGAGTGTATTTCTGATTTTCTTTGGGTAGTTTACATGGAGTTCATATGTGAGCCCAAAAAGGAGTCTCACAGCTTCTGGCAGGGTCATGAGCTTTTCCACAAAAATGTCGCCCTCATTGACGATTTTCAGGCTCGCCGGGTGAAGATCTGATGTTGGGGGGAGACACCTTCAGGATTCAGCAACAAGGTCCCAACGTCCATTTGGCCAAAGAACTCATCACCATCCTAAAGATAAACAAAAAAATAATTGCCATAAATAAAACCATTAGGGAATAAAATTGCTGAACTACAACAGACCACCATGACAGAACAGGAATTGTATCAAATACAGTTTATGCTAACATAATGATAACTACTGTTTGGTCAAGCATTTTGAAATTTTCTAACAATGAACATTGTAAAATCAGTATTGGTCTAAGGACTATTTGAGAGATCTTCTTGGTCATTTTGTCACTATTTGACTGAAATGGGAAAACTTCTAAATTGGTTGTTTTTATATAATATTATTTAATATGGGACCATCACTGTCGTCACTGCACATAAACACAGGGTTAGTCAGGGTGTGATCATGAAGGACAGAATAAGATTCCAGCAGCAGGTCTTTTTCCACAATCCTTTAGAATTCCATACAAATTTTAAAAAATTAAAAGAAAAAGAAATTAGTGTGCTGTTCAACTGGACAATGACCATCAGAATAATATGTGTACCTGCTTATTAGTGAAGAGTGCAGGCCAGCGTTTCATCAGAAGGCTTGGTGGTGATGTATCCACGTCATCCCTCCAAATGTTAGGTCCACATTGTGTTTTGTCTTCAATTTGGCGCACAAATCCACTATGGCGGTTAGACAAAAAAAAAATAAAAAAATTAGTGTGCTGTACAACTGGACAATGACCATCAGAATAATATGTGTACCTGCTTATTAGTGAAGAGTGCAGGCCAGCGTTTCATCAGAAGGCTTGGTGGTGATGTATCCACGTCATCCCTCCAAATGTTAGGTCCACATTGTGTTTTGTCTTCAATTTGGCGCACAAATCCACTATGGCGGTTAGACAAAAAAAAAAAAAAAAATTAGTGTGCTGTACAACTGGACAATGACCATCAGAATAATATGTGTACCTGCTTATTAGTGAAGAGTGCAGGCCAGCGTTTCATCAGAAGGCTTGGTGGTGATGTATCCACGTCATCCCTCCAAATGTTAGGTCCACATTGTGTTTTGTCTTCAATTTGGCGCACAAATCCACTATGGCGGTTAGACAAAAAAAAAAAAAAAAAATTAGTGTGCTGTACAACTGGACAATGACCATCAGAATAATATGTGTACCTGCTTATTAGTGAAGAGTGCAGGCCAGCGTTTCATCAGAAGGCTTGGTGGTGATGTATCCACGTCATCCCTCCAAATGTTAGGTCCACATTGTGTTTTGTCTTCAATTTGGCGCACAAATCCACTATGGCGGTTAGACAAAAAAAAGAAAGAAAGAAATTAGTGTGCTGTACAACTGGACAATGACCATCAGAATAATATGTGTACCTGCTTATTAGTGGAGTGCAGGCCAGCGTTTCATCAGAAGGCTTGGTGGTGGTGTTGTCTCCCCAACGTCATCCCTCCAAGAAGTACTTTTTGTAAACAAATCTTTATATATTGTAAAAAATAAACAATAAAAAACACACTCACTGCAAACTATTTACATTTTGGCCTCCTCTGCTTCCTCCTCTCCTACCTCCTCTCCTGCTCTTCTCTCACATCTCCACAGCTTTGTCTCCACAGCTAGAAGTATCATCACTGGAATCCTTCTGTTGATCCCTTCTAGGTAGACACTCCGTGTCTGAACGAGTTTGCCTGAAGTGAAAAAGAAAAATATTGATTATGTTGAAGACAGACAGACATACACAAAAGAAAGAAATACATGTCAGGGCGCTCGTAAGTCAGGGACTACCTGTACAGCAATAAACGGGACGGGACAGACAAATGACGAAAACTCTTACTTCTTTATTCTATAACAGCAGTATAAAATAGCAGTATAAAATAGTTTTCACTTACTGCTCAAGTAATGCATCATCTTCCCCCATCGATAAAAGCAGCTTAGAATCATCTCGAAGACGCCTCAGTCACTCAAGGAGTTCTTGGACATGCCCTGGTACTAACACAGAATATAAGCAAAATTCACTACATCACCAGGAATGATTGTAAGAACCAACAGCCCTTGATTTGAATGTTCCCTGTCGAAGTTTTAAAAAAATTAAAGCATGTGGTAAATTATTCTGTATGCAACAGGAAGCTAGCAGAGCTAACTGCTAACAGCATTAGCTCTCTGTGAGGGGCAATTAGTTCTTGTTTGCTACAGGCATTAACTACCGGTACTAATTCAATCAGTCCCGAAATAACAACAAAGGATGATCAACTACAAAGTAGCTCTAATTTAGGGCAAACATGATGCAGTTGACACTCCGGTGAAACATTATAGCTATCGTTAACATGAGCAAACAAAAACGTTTTTACCAGCAAGTACAATAAAAACGGAATCAAATTTGAGCACTTAACATGTGTCAATAAACTGTTACATCAACCAGACTGACCTGATTTCAGCACTTCGTCACTGTAATGAGATTTTGCAGCAAACAGTCAGGAGAAACATGGCCTCACGGTTCTTCATTTTTTTCCTTCTTCTTTGTTCACCACACCAGGCAGGTGACGTGTTCACTGACAAGCCCCGCCCCAAACCAGTAAAAACGTGTAAATGAGAGGTGTCGCCACTCAGAGCCATTAGTAAAGAAGCAACTCATTTTGAGCTAGTATGCAATTCACATATTGTTTAGTAATGGTCCCGCCTTTTGCAAAATAACAAAAAGAATAGTAATAATAGCTTGACTTATTATGTAAATGAATATTTGGGGTTACAGTGTGGAGAGCTGGTGCAAAGAGAATAACCTTCACATGAATGTGAAGAAGACAAAGGAGATGATTGTGGACTTCAGAAGGAACAAACACACCCATGCCCACTGAAAATAGGTGGGTCTGCAGTGGAAGTGGTCTCCAGCTACAAATACTTGGGTGTACACATGAATGATAACCTCAGCTGGAGCAACAACACCACCAGCCTGATCAAGAAAGGTCATCAGAGACTCTACTTCCTCAGACGGCTGAGACGTGCTGGTCTGAGCAGCCCAGTTCTCACCTCGTTCTACAGGTGTGCAGTGGAGAGCGTCCTGTGCTCCAGCATCAACGTGTGGCATGGAGGCTGCACAGTTGAAGAGAGGAAAGCTCTACAGAGAGTGGTGAAGGCTGCACAGAAGTCTGTTGGAGTCAGTCTCCCCACCATCACAGACATTTACACCTCCAGATGCAGGAAAAGAGCCACCTGCATCATGAAAGACCTCACTCACCCAGCACACTCACTCTTTGCCCCACTCCCCTCAGGACGGAGGTTGAGGAGCATCAAATGTAGAACCACTAGACTGAGGAACAGCTTCTACCCTGAGGCTGTTAGACTCATGAATAAATAAATAATAAGAATAAACACTGCAAAATATCACATCATGTTGATGCTGATCTGTTTCTTGTTGCTGTGTTCATCTGTGACCATCTGCTCATAATGACTCATGTTCGTGCTGCTGTTTATAATGATGTTTTTCTATTACATTAGGGCTTAGTGTATTACTAGCTGATGTTTCTCTTAGTTAATCCTAGATGTTATTACTGTTTTTCTCTTGCATTTGTTGTTGGATGTAACTGGGACCCGTGTACATAATCTCGTTTTCATCACATGTACCACATGCGGTGCAAATGACAATAAAGACTCTCTGACTCTGACTCTGAAAGGAGAGGTGTTTGTGAACTCTTCAGAGTGAGCTCTCGTCCAGTGCTCCCTCAGCAGGAGCTCTAAAGGCCCCAATATACCTGTTTCTTTTGCCTCACGCCGCTCGGCGCCGTGGGAGCGCCGTGGGAGCGCCGCGGCAAAAGCCTTTGATCACGGGCGCGAGCGCGCCAAGGTCAGATTTTACTACGCCTACGCGCGCGCGTTGATAAACTGCCTCGCGTGTCAGCAAATGACCAATCAGCGACCTCAATTTGTCCTGCTCTGCCCGGCTGCAGCTGCTCTCAGAGAGCTGCGCCTGCACAGAGTATAAAAGAGCTGCCGGTGCGCAGCACACGCGAGTCCAGCGGCGTGAGGCAAAAGAAACAGGTATATTGGGGGCTTAAGTCTTCCTTCTTCTCTTCTCCTCCATCCTGTTGGAAGCTGCAGACTATTGACTACAGCTCACATGTTCAAAAACATGCATATTAGGCTGCCTTCAGGCCCAGGAGGAGCATGCAGAGAGATGTGTGCTCTCAACGGAGTTTGCCTGCTTCAATAAAGCTTCATGAATAAATCAATAGTTTGATCACATTTCAGTCAGTTTGACATGAACACACATGACATCATGTTTTATTTCTGGTTGTGGGCTTCTGTGTCTGAGAGTCTTTCTAATGGAAACAGGATCAATTATCTTCAAGTTCCTGTCACATCCAGTTTTCATGAGAAACACTAAAGCATTCATGGAAAGAGAACATTACTGATGTATGGCAGAATCAATTCACGCAGTTCACATGAACAGTTGTGGAGATATTTGCATGTGCAGGAACGGAGAGATGACAACGCCTGCATGGAAACACATCATTGCTACAATAGCTAACACAGACAGGAGCACAGAGTCTGATGTTTCTTTACATTATTCACAGTCACTATTAAAGAAAGATGATTTCAGGTGATTTCAACCAAGCAGATTTAAAGAGTGTATTTCCAAAAACATACAGAAACATAAACTTTGCAACAAGAGGAAACAATACACTGGACCAAGTTTACACCACCATGAAAAATGCCTACAGAGCCCTCCCCCTCCCCCACATTGGTGCTTCTGACCATATCTGTGTTATGCTAAAGCCAGCATACAGGCCAATGGTGAAAGTCACAAAACCAGTCCACAAGCAGATACAAGTGTGGCCAGAGGGGTCCTCAGAGGCACTCCAGGACTGTTTTGACACCACAGATTGGAGTATGTTCAAAGAAGCTGCTACCACAAACAACAACACATGTCTCCAGGAGTACTCAGACACTGTATGTTCATACATCAACAAGTGCATTGATGATGTAACCAACCTCAAAACCATCACTGTTCGGGCTAATCAGAAGCCATGGCTGACAGCAGAGGTTTACAGACTCCTGAGAGCCAGGAATGCTGCCTTCAAAGCGGGAGATCAGGTGGGCCTGAGGGCAGCCAGAAAGAACCTGGACTGGGCATTAGAGAGGCCAAGGAGCAGTATTCCGGGAAAATAGCTCACCGTTTCAAGGACAGCAAGGATACATGCAGTCTGTGGCAGGGAATACAGACCATCACAAACTACAAACCATCCCCCCAGACCTGTGACAGCTCAGCCTCTGTGCTGAATGAACTGAATGAGTTCTTTGCTCGGTTTGAGGCAAGTAACAGCACACCTGCACATAAACTCCCCCCCTCTCCTGATGGCCAGGTGCTGGCGCTGTCCTCAGACAGCGTAAGGCGATCATTTATCAAGATTAATGCCCGGAAGGCCTCTGGTCCTGACAACATACCTGGTCGTGTGCTGAAGGACTGTGCAGGGAACTCGCAGCGGTCTTCACGGACATCTTTAACATCTCACTAAGCCAGGCCATCGTCCCCACCTGTTTCAAAGCCACCACCATCATCCCTGTCCCAAAGAAGGCAACGCCCACATGCCTCAATGACTATCGCCCAGTAGCACTCACCCCCATCCTGATGAAGTGCTTTGAACGGCTAGTCATGAAAAGCATCACATCTGTCCTCCCTGCCTCCCTGGATCCCTTCCAATTTGCATACCGACCTAATCGCTCAACCGACGATGCCATCTCCTCTGCCCTCCACACAGCTCTCACACATCTGGACACGAAGGACTCTTATGTTAGAATGCTGTTCATCGACTTCAGCTCGGCATTCAACACCATCATCCCCCAACAGCTCATCCATAAACTGGACAGTCTGGGGCTGAACACCTCAATGTGTAACTGGCTGCTAGACTTCCTGACCGGGAGACCACAGACAGTACGGATCGGGAGTAACACATCTAGCACCATCACATTGAACACAGGGGCCCCACAAGGATGTGTGCTGAGCCCCCTTCTATTCACCCTGCTAACACATGACTGCACACCATCGTACAGCTCCAACCACTTCATCAAGTTTGCGGACGACACAACAGTGGTAGGTCTCATCAGCAACAACGATGAGACGGACTACAGGAACGAGGTGAGCCGCTTGGCCTTGTGGTGCGGACACAACAATCTCACTCTCAACGTGGAGAAGACAAAGGAGATTGTTGTGGACTTCAGGAAGAGGGATGCCCAACATGCCCCTCTGACCATCAACAGCACCGCAGTGGAGAGAGTGGACAGCACCAAGTTCCTGGGAGTGCACGTCTCGAAGGACCTGTCCTGGAGCAGGAACACTGCAGCACTGGCCAAGAAGGCTCACCAGCGCCTCTACTTTCTCCGCAAGCTGAAAAGGGCTGGAGCTTCAACCCCCATCATGTGCACCTTCTACAGGGGTGCCATAGAAAGTGTCCTGACCAGCTGCATCACGGTGTGGTTTGGTGCATGTACTGCATCCTGCCGCAAGAGCCTCCAGCGCATCGTGAGAGCAGCTGAGAAGATCGTCGGCACCTCCTTGCCCTCACTGCAGGACTTACACAGCAAACGCCTCACTCGGAAAGCCCACTGCATGGCAGGTGATCCCACACACCCACTACACAGCTGCTTCAGACTGTTGCCTCAGGGAGGAGACTGAGGAGTCTCCAGGCTCGTACCAGTAGACTGAGAGACAGCTCTGTTCATCAGGCAGTCAGAATGCTAAACACTCTGCCTGCTCTGCCTCCCCTCCCATTTGAACTGCCTTAACACAAAAAACTTTCTCACACATTACCACTCAACACAAAGTTTTTAACACTGGACTCTGTGTCATCAAACGGGTTATTCACTAAACTCTCGGTCATGTGCTCATTCAGTTTGCACTACTTCTCATATTTGCACTAATGTTTGTATTACATTACTGCCTATAGTCATACTACTGTTTACATTCACTGTTTACATTTATTAATACGGTTTACATTTATTACTACTGCTTTACATTTATTACTACTGTTTACATTTACACTAATTTTATATACACTACTGCAGATACATATACAGCATTCTCTGACTAGCCTTATCTAATGGTGTGTTCACACAGAGCAGCGTTTTTACCTCCAAAGCTTCCAGCTTCCATGTAAAGTCAATGGTGGACGCACCTCCAGCAGCCTCCTGGCGTCTGGCGTCGGGCGTCGTGCGTGTTGAGCGTGCTGGGAAGCGTTTTTCCGTGCACGTGAACCGGCGTCGGCTTCCAAGTGCCGCCTTCACAAAGCTGAAGTTTTCGCGGTCCAAACGTTCAAACGCTGCTCAACTCTCCCTGATTGGTTGGTGTGTCAACCAATCAGGGAGAGTCGGGGAGGAGGAGAGTCGGGGAGGAGGAGGAGGAGAGTCGCGGGGAGAAGAGAGGGGGTCCGCTATGACACGGAAACGAGGGGACGGAACTGACGTATTGTTTGTGGGACACTGAAAAAACCAGCTGAGTCATGGATTATGGAAGGGAAACTTCGTGACAAGTCCTTCACGACCAGTCAAGTCTGCTCTACTGAGACGGAAATAAAAGCTCCTCGCCTGTGCGGAGTGCAGTGAGGACTCGCTGTACCGGTAAGCTCCTCCCACACACTTCGAAGAAGCTTCGCAGCTTGTTTGGCGTTGTGGCGTTTATGTTCTGGACAAAAGCGTCCAATTGTGTGCGTGAGGAGCGTTTTGGAGGCTGAAAACGCTGCTCTGTGTGAACACACCATAAGGATGCCAAATGTGCCTTATGTGCCTCACTGCATATGCCACTTTGCCTATATACCAACATCAACTACCTCATACATATACTGTGTACATTAACTTATATGCTGCTGTGCCACTCTTTGCAAATGTCAATGCTAGAACCTTCAGTTTATTTTATAGATATACTTTTTATACTTTTTATACTACTATGCAAAAACTCAGGACAGTATTACACTTTTATTATTTCATTTTATGCTTATGTTCATTGGGTGTTTGGTGTTTTAGGGGTGTTTGGTGTTTCAGTGTTGGTGTAAATTTTCATACTTTTATACTATTATGAAAAAACTCAGGACAGTGTTACACTTTTACTATTTTATGCTTATGTTTATTAAATGTTTTAGTGTTTAGTGTTTAGATGGTTACTGTTGCACCGAGGGACTGAGAGAAACACAATTTCGATCCTGTGTATGTCCTGTACATATTGCAGTTCTGACAATGAAGCTGACTTTGACTTTGATGAAGAAGAGTCACATCTTGTAGAAACAAAGATTTTGAAAGACTTCTTCCTCTTTGTTGTCACTTCCTGTTTCACTCCGGCCATGATGCCATGGAACTAATTCATGGATATTATGCAGAATTTATTCTATATTAACATGTTCTTCCTCTTTTTGTGTTTGTGTATGTCACAGGCATTTGAAGGTCCAGTTTCTTAGGTCCACCTGTAGAATCCAGTCCAACAGTGGTGCTGCTGGGAGGTGGAACCACCCAGAAGCAGCACTCACTCACTCACTCACTCACTCACTCACTCACTCACTCACTCACTCACTCACTCACTCACTCACTCACTCTCACTCACTCTCACTCACTCACTCACTCACTCACCCTCCCTCCCTCCCTCCCTTCCTTCCTTCCTCTTCCTTCCTTCCTTCCGTCCGTCCGTCCGTCCGTCCGTCCGTCCGTCCGTCCGTCCGTGTCTGATTGTTTATCACACCATGCCTTTGATCTCTTCTTTTAATAGATTTTCACTGGATCTAGATGGATTTCACTCCTTTTATCACTTTGAACCATTTGATTTTCATCAAAAATATATAGGATATTATTATTATAAGGAAATATATATTGGGTCTAACTAATGATCTAAACTAACCTGAAGTCAGTCAATAATTAATGACTTGCAATGATTTCAAGACTTTTTAGCTGCTTGAATAATTATGACTTCAACTAGTTGATGAATTAGAAACTAACTTCTGAACATTTGAACTCTACTAGCTGCAGCTGATTGCAGTGATCAGTGTCTAATCTATACTAAAACTTCTAAAGTACATTTTCAGAATTCAAGCAAAGACAGCAAATAATGGAGAAACAGTTTTTAAAACACAAAAACACGTCAGAATACAACTTATTTTATGGAGGAAAAGAATAGGGCTGTTGATGAGGCCTTTTTTCATGAACTCTAGACAACTTTTTGTTTCTAAGGTCAGGTGGCTGTTGCGGCCATCTTGAACTGGGTTGACTCAGAAACTTGATCATTTGTATCAACCGCCCAACCGGCCGAGAACACTATTCAACACACTCCAGTCTGTCATCAACCCATCTGTCAACGTTCTGAAAAGTGCCACTCAGTCTACCTGTGACGACTTTCAGAGCTGTTTTGTCAACAAAATAGACTCTATCAAGCAGAACATTGTCAGCCCATCAAACACTGTCCAATCATGTCCATCTGCAATAACCACAGCTGTTTTTGACCAGTTTGACCTGGTTTCACTGCCTAACCTCACCAAGGTGGTTCAGCAGATGAAACCAACAAACTGTTCTCTGGACATCATTCCCTCTAAAATGTTCAAACAGTCCTTTGATGTAATTGGTCCTTGTGTTTTGTCATTTATTAACAGCTGTCTAACTTCAGGTTATGTGCCATCTGCTTTCAAACACGCTGTGGTCAGGCCTCTTCTCAAAAAACCAGGCCTAGATCCTACAGCTCTCTCTAATTTCAGACCAGTTTCCCATCTGTCATTTCTATCAAAGGTCCTGGAAAAGATTGTTTTTACTCAACTTCAATCTTTTCTTGAGCACAACAACCTGTTTGAAAAATTTCAGTCAGGTTTTCGAGCTCGTCACAGTACTGAATCTGCACTGCTCAAAGTGCAGAATGACATTCTTCTGTCCCTGGATGCAAAAAACCCTGTTCTGCTGGTGATGTTAGACCTCTCAGCAGCTTTTGACACCGTTGACCATCAGGTACTAATCAACCGCTTGTCTCAGCTGGTTGGCCTCCAGGGAGCTGTGCTTGAGTGGTTCAAATCTTACCTGACTGGGAGAACCTTTTCTGTCATGATAGGCGATCTGTCCTCCTCTTCATCAACCCCTCTGACCTCTGGCGTACCACAGGGATCCATTCTGGGGCCAGTCCTCTTTTCTCTTTACATGCTGCCATTAGGATCAATCATTGCACGTCATAATCTGTCTTTTCACATGTATGCAGACGATTTACAAATCTATCTGCCAGTCACTCCCAACCCCTCACTCAGTTCAAACACTCTTGTCAACTGCTTAAATGACATTAAGTACTGGCTGTCTCAAAACTTCCTCCACCTAAACACAGATAAAACTGAATGCATTTTATTTGGTGCACCCGATGACACCAGCAACATCCTTCCCAGTCCCAGTGTTGGTTTTCCCCTCCCCCACTTCAACCCGGTGGTCAGAAATCTTGGAGTGCAGCTTGACTCCAACTTAAAGTTTGATAAACAGATCAGTTCTGTTGTCAAGACCAGCTTTTTCCAGCTCCGTCTGCTCTCTAAAGTCAAGTCATTTCTCAGCCGTGGTGATCTGGAGAAGGCCATCCATGCCTTTGTGACCTCCAGACTTGACTATTGTAATGCTTTGTATGTTGGTATTAATCAATCCTCCATCTCCCGTTTACAGCTTGTACAGAACTCTGCCGCGCGCTTTTTGACCAACACACGAAAATATGAACACATCACTCCTGTCCTGTCCTCTCTACACTGGCTCCCGGTTCAGTTCAGGATACAGTTCAAGCTGCTGCTGTTTGTTTTCAAAGCTCTGAATGGACTTGCACCTCTGTACATCTCAGAACTTTTGAAAGTCCATCAGCCCAGCAGAGCTTTACGATCTGCCAGTCAACACCTGCTGGAGGTGCCTCGCTCAAGGTACAAACAATGGGGAGACCGGTCCTTTTCTGTTGCCGGCCCAAAAGCCTGGAACAGCCTCCCCCTTGAGCTGCGTGCCACCTCTGATCTGACTCTGTTCAAAACCAGACTGAAGACCCACTTGTTCAAAAAAGCTTTCAGTGTGTAACTTTTATTACTTTTGGTATTTTAGTATGTAGCATTTTTTATTTCCATTGCCTTCTTTTATTACTGTTGTTTTTTATTCTATTTTCACTGATTTATTGTTCCAGTTTATTCATCTTTTTATCCTGTTAAGCACCTTGGTCAATGCAAGGCATTGTAAGAAGGTGCTATACAAATAAAGTTTATTATTATTATTATTTGTAGATGTACATACAAAGAATAAAAAGTGTGAACTGGAAAACCTGAAACCTGTGAATCCTGCCTAACAATGGAAGAAACATCTGCTGGAACCTGAGAGTCGTCAGGGTTTCACCATCCCTCTGAGGACCGTTTTCAGGGAAACATGGAAGTTCAAAAGTTTTGGAGAGATCACACTCCTCCCTCTTAATGGTTCTTTATCTAGACAGCAAAAACTAATTGAAGTGAAACTATGAAATGTCATCGGTCTTACAGAACTTAATCTAAATTGCTTCTTGATGTAAAAACACTAATAATGATGGTGGTCACTAAATGTTTGTTCAACTGTCATCTAAAGGTCCATCTCTGGTTGATTTATGGAAAATTTGAACATATGTAAACTAAGAATTTGGACTTGTAGCAGGACACCAGCAATTTGATGTAAATTTATGTAAGATTCACAAAACTAGGACTCAAATTAAAATTAAGATGTTTTGTTCTATTGAAAATAAATCAGTGCATTCCACTCAAATTATTACCAGGATGCAAACTATTCCACAATCATAAACTTTATTGCAATCAAAAGTAAAATAAAATAAAGAAATACAGCAAAATAAAACAAAAGCTTTTACATCATCAAGTATGAATTTTGATAATAAACTTTCAACATTGATTTACGGTGGTATTAAACCAAACAGCTTGTTGTAAAATGATTGGAAACGAGATTGAATTATCACAGTGAGTAGAACTTCTAATTCAAATTACTCGCAATTCATTCAACCTTTACTTAGACATGTTAATCCCATTGAGCCTCGAGGACTCACTTTACAAGAGAGACCTGTTTTCAACAAAGAATGACAACAGCAACAACAATAGACATCATAAGAGAGGCATACAGATTTATTATTATTAACAAATTTAACTAAAAAAAGTTCACACAGCGGAGTAGGCCCTTTTTCCAAGTTCAGTCCTCACTGAGGGAACACTGCAGGTAATCATGTCCTGAGAGCGCACGCTGTAGCTGCACTCACACAGAGACATGTAGGAGATGTATGAAGGCAGTAGACCAAGAAGTGATTTAAAAATGAAAATGTACCAGTGGTACAATAGATTAGGACACACAGGCCTTAATAAATCTCTTAAAATAATTAGAAAGTATGCAACAGGACTATGTGACAAGTGCACCAGCAATCTCCCTGAAACGGTTCAACATGTCTTTATGGAATGTCCAGGGTATGAAACAGAAAGAATGCATTTCCAAAAATAAATGAATATTAAATTTACAATGAGGGTTGTTTTTAGTAGTTGTCAATTCTACGTGAGTGAGGTTAGCTGCAGGACCTTGCAACAAGTCCTCACTCCAGCCTTCTCCGGTAACGGGTCCTGAACTTTTATCCTTGCACACAAGTGTTACCCGATATGTCTCCAGATCAGTTAGGATTAAGGCTGAGACGAGGTAATTCAACCAGACTGTTACTGTCTTCATCTGCATGCCATATCCTTGTTTCACTCCGATAGATAGCCTGAATTAGCAGTATGGAGTCAGATCGTATCTCACGGAGAAACATGCATTAAACGACAGCTTACCTCTTGTAGATAGTAATTGTTATCCGCCTGGTAAATTTTAGGATCTTGGAAAGTAAGATCCTAGGATATTGTTTATCTCTTTTTGGCTAATAAAACCATTCAAAACCTCCAATAATCTTTGTTGTTATCTTGAACCAAGTTTTCCATCATTTAATATCAAGGTGAGTCAAAGGAAAAATCCAGATTTGTACGTTTTATGTTTCTTTAATTAATAGTTGCAAGGGGTACAGCATAAGCACTACTTACTACAGAAAAGATTTAATCAGGTTACATGATTTGCATTTAAGAGAGTTAAATGATTCACAGCTCACCAAAAGATGTCTTCCACTCACGGGGCTTGTAAGTGTTTGGGTTATGATCCAATGTATAATTTGTATAATCTCAAAATGTTAGTTTGTTCCACAATTATCTGATTCTAATCAAAACTATTTAATTCCATCCAGGTAATCTTGTTGTGTTCCAACTTGTGTTTTTATTTCCACCAGAAAAACTTGTTTTATAATCATCCATTTAGGAAAAACTTGTTTTGTAATCCCACCAAGGAAATCTTCAGGTAATCCTGTTATAATCCAGTCAAAAAAGTCTGCACTTCCAGCCGACTGAATATGTCTTCGTTGTAATTCCAAATAAAAAACCTCCAGGTATTTCTGTTGTATTAAAGATCCCAATTTAGTCCATCAAAACTGTTGCATTCCATAAAAAATCTGGTAATCCTTTTAGGCAAATCAATTATTCCACAAAAGTGTTATATCCATCCATTTGTTCTGCAGTGCTGATGAAAAGGCCTTCCTTAGCAGGCCTGGAGGCTAAAAATAGAACATCGTGTTCTCCTAGCCGTCTATCCAAGGTCAGTCAGCTTCCAGCTGGTAGGTCTCACTCCGTGGTCAGACCGGGTGACCCGAAACAATAACTGATTTTCCAATCTTCAGGATCCATTCATTAAAATCAGCTTTTAATCCATCAAAGGTTGTGCGGCGCTGATGAACAAGGTTTTTCAAAGCAAGCTGTGACAAGAAAGAACATCCTGTTCTCTCAGACTTTAAACAATCAGTACTCCGTGGCCAGGTCTCCAGGCTGATGTCTTTCTTTACATCAAGGGTTCAGAAAAATAGTATATTCCTTTAAATGATGTTTTAATCCTTCATTGCTCTGTCAAGCTGACATGAGGCCCTCAACAGCAGAGCGGAGATAAAAAGTACACCGTGTTCCCACAACGTAAACAGCCTCACGGCCGTCCGTCAGCGCTCGGTTCTCCCATAATTCATTTAATTTTTCACCAAACAAAGTTATCCTTGTGACTGACTTTTCTTTATGCAGAAAGAGGCTTTTTGCTGTTATATTAAATTTGATTTAATTTTAATCCTTTGGACAAGAACGGGAATATTTCCTTACCTTCTGTCGGCAACTCCACAAGGGCTATTTACCAAAAGTAAGGAAAAAATACCTCAATCCTGAATCAAGATTTGAAGCTATATTCCAGCTCTGCAATTAATCCAATTTTGAAGAAGAATAGCAAGGGATCCAGGCTGAAGCAAAAATATCTCCTTTTTTGTCCAAGGAGAGTCT
Organism: Garcialebias charrua; assembly: GCA_038048925.1. Taxonomy (NCBI): domain Eukaryota; kingdom Metazoa; phylum Chordata; class Actinopteri; order Cyprinodontiformes; family Rivulidae; genus Garcialebias; species Garcialebias charrua. Next base: position 73,611 of record JBBPBX010000448.1, on the reverse strand, counting down.
TTTTAGAAAATTCTATCTTCTTCTTTTTAGTTCCAGAGCGTCCGTCTTTGTCCAGTAATATCCAAATGGTCTTCAAAAAATCTTCAGCCCACTTCTCTTCTCAAACAGCCTTATTTATAGTCAAGAAGAGGGTTTTTCAGCCCCCACCACAGAGGCATGTCACTTTCTTACTTTTTCCATTGGTTATTGGTGAGGTCACTTTTTACACCTCCTCCACCCTCTCGGACTCTGATGACCTAATTTCCTAAATCCTTATTTAGTAGCTGGTGAGATCATGACTTCCGACAGCTGTTCAGCTCTCAGCAAAGCAATGACATCATCTTGCTCTTTTTCTCACCCTCCCCTGGCAGGACCAGATCTGGCCAGAAAGGTTTTCAACCTTCACCTACATCTGTCAACTTTCACCTTTATTTGTGGAAGAACACCTTTTAGCGTGCTGTGAATCTTACAAAACATACTAGAACATACACTTTAATCATACTATTCAGTTATATATCTCCAGTTAATCATAGGATACACATTTCACATAACCATTGCATGTCTGATTATTTTTGTTTTAGATAATAGATTTATTATTTTGTTGAAAGCTCTAAACCTTATTTTTACAGCAAAAACCAGCTCAAATCTGCAGCTGCTCCCTGCTAGTGAGAAGTCTGCATGTTCTGTTTTGTGTATGTGTGTCAGAGCTGCACCTTCCTTATCTGGTGAAAGCCCTCTGAGGCCTTTGCATGTGCACGTGTTTGGTTCTATGTGTGCTTGTGTGTGTGCGTTAGAGCTGCTGTGTCTGGCTGCTGTAGCATGGTTCAAAAATTGCTTATTCAAAGATTACATTTATATGTTTGATCAGTTCTGTATGAGATTTAAATACTTTAAAAACTATTTTCTTTCTTCTTGATAAGCCCTAGTTCTCCTGCAACAAGTGTTATCCTTTGACCCATATTTTCTCAGAGAGAGACCTGCTGTTTTACAGAGGCCTTGGTTTTTCTGCCTAGTGTCTGCATGTAAGGACTGACTCAATCTTATTTCTTATAGCACAGGGTTAACTGAAAATGCCATACCATAACTCAAAGATGGTTTACCAAAATACAGACAAAGCATATAAAAAGTAAAAAACATACATCATGTTTTTCTGCTTACGAGTTTAAAATGCCATATAAATTAAACTAATCTAGGGTTACTGACAGTGTGTTATTACACCCTGCTCTGAGCAGGCCAGGGTGAGCACGCGTGGGTGTCTGTATTTACTTTATCTGGCCCCAGTTGAGGCTTTCAGCCCGTGGCTCTGTGATGTATGTGTTTTGTAAAATGGTTTGCTAAAGTGCCACAGTCTGTTTTCAATATAAAAGTCCTGCATACTTTGACAGTAAAGTTAAAGATCAAATTATTATTTTCTTGAAAAATACAAACTTAATAGAGAAAATTTAGACGAGTTATTAAATTAATTTTACAGAATTATTATTTTTTCCTGTTTATCTCCTGTCCCCACTCCAGCTCAGTAGGTAGTGATAATGCACATTACAGTTGGTCTGCCAATCGCCATAAAGCAAAACAAGAAGAAGAAGGGGGCTCATTACAGATCTATGGCTCATTAGTTCCCATCCGTACTGATGCCACAAAGCTGTGAGTGCTTGTTAGACACTATTCAAGACTAGAATGACTACAGTATAGCACATTAATAGACTTGTTATTTTGGTTATGATGGGTGTACGATAATTTCCCTCAAAATACGATAATTGTATGTCTCTAGTACAACAATCCTACATTTCTCACCTGGCAACACTGATCATTAGTTGGATGCAGTATTTTTTTATTTTTGTACATTTTTCATTTGTTACTTTTCCTATTAAACTTTGTTTTTCTCAAGTGGTGTCCTTGAACATTAAATTTCCTAAACATATTTTACAATGTAAGTGTGTATAGTGTTTGATTAAATTCATACTGGAAGTTAAGAAAAATTTCCATTTGCATTTGATCTTTAATGAATCCTAAGAAAAGATTACAAGAATCTGCTCAACTGTTATTACGTTACAAATTTTTTGATTCTAGGATGAAGTCAGATAAAAACAGTCAAAAATTAAGAAAGGACAGTTTTCAGTTATCGACCGTCCAACTGTGGCCCCTGAGAGATTCAGCTGAAAGACCTGGTGCACCTTTTATTTGAACCTGCTGAGATTTGAACAGGTGATCTGAAGCAAACAGGCAGGTGTTCAACTGAACTGACCACTCATGCTGTTTGATGGTCTCCTCCATCATCCATCCATCCACCCATCATGCATGCATCCATCCATCCATCCATTATCTTCTGCTTCCGGGTCGTTGGGGCAGCAGCTTTACCAGGGAGACACAGATATCAACAGCCACCTCTTCAGCTCTTCTAGGAGGACCCCACAGCATTCACAGACCAACTGACTAATTAATAAGTAATACTTTGATGTTTTTAATTTAATGAAAGACAAACCTTTAACATTTAAGGACAAAATTTAACCAAATTGTTTTCAAGTCTGTAGTTTATCGTAAAAGCAGTTTCAAAGATCACAGTGTGACGTTTTGCAATTTTAACATGAACCTTGTACATATCTAAATAATAAAAGTGAAGATTTTTTAAATACATCTTTACTGTAAAAATCTATACTAAAATGGAAAATACATGGGTTTAAAGCAGGCAGGGAAGGCAATAAGGTAGGATTATTAATCACATACCTGCAAACTCAGAAGGGATGAAAAAGGTGACAAACGTTGCGCCAACCCCCCCCCGAAAGATTTTGTAATTTTTTAACATGCTTCAGGTAAAAGTCATTTACTAACCTGATTTAATGAGAACATAAATAGGAAAGATTGTGTCAACCAAAAAAATTAACAACCAACAACAGCAGCAAGCCAAATACAGCAGAACATTTTGCTAACAATGCGCTGCTCCGAGTCAACAGATGCATTTAAAAACTTAAGACTTATCTCTTCAGACAGGCTTTTGGTTAATTTTGTACATTGATTTTAGAGTTTGTTATGTTTTACCTTTTAGTATTTCTGTGATTTTATTTTTCCTTTTGTAAAGCACTTTGTGACTCTGTCTGTGAAATGTGCTATATAAATAAAACTTACTTACTACATACCTGCAAACTCAGAAGGGATGAAAAAGGTGACAAACGTTGCGCCAACCCCCCCCCGAAAGATTTTGTAATTTTTTAACATGCTTCAGGTAAAAGTCATTTACTAACCTGATTTAATGAGAACATAAATAGGAAAGATTGTGTCAACCAAAAAAATTAACAACCAACAACAGCAGCAAGCCAAATACAGCAGAACATTTTGCTAACAATGCGCTGCTCCGAGTCAACAGATGCATTTAAAAACTTAAGACTTATCTCTTCAGACAGGCTTTTGGTTAATTTTGTACATTGATTTTAGAGTTTGTTATGTTTTACCTTTTAGTATTTCTGTGATTTTATTTTTCCTTTTGTAAAGCACTTTGTGACTCTCATGTCTGTGAAATGTGCTATATAAATAAAACTTACTTACTAACAGTAAAAACTCATTTCTTAAATGTTTTGCCAGAAATTAGATGCCATTTCCTGCATTCTGGTGTAGTTTAACAAGTTGTTAAACATCTATGTTTACCTACATGTAAACACTTGATTCTTGTCACTAGTCACTTGATAGAGACATCTAACAAAATAAAGTCAGGTCCTGTGGACAGATTAAAAAATTGTTTAAATTATTATTGATCATGCATCAGGATATTTTAGACACACCTCATTCAGTTCATCATAGACATCATCCTGTTTTTAAATTCACTCCTGTGGCTAAGATAATGAAATTAATGTGACAATTTATCAGTGACTTTAGGGGTACAATTGACTGTTATTAATTTTTATTTAGTTTTATTAACACAAAATGCCATTTTACTAAACAATGGTGACACTCAATAAATATTAACTTTACCCAATGAGCAGGTGACATTTTAATAACCACCAACAGTGAATTTAGGAGGGGCTTTTTAGTTTTCTGATTTAGTGATACACACCGTGGTGAAGTTAGTTCACGACTCCGTCATGTTTTCATCAGCGTGGTTCTTCCGTGTCACTTTGCAAAACTGCATGTTGCAGGTTTTTTTTTTTTATCTTTGTGAAGCTTCAAGAACTCACACACGTTAGAGGAGTTGACTCGAACAGGTTTCTCTGCTCTCTTCCCTCGCGCTCTGTTGAACCTCCGCGCGCGACTCGCACAGAGCTCTCTGCACTCGAGCTGCGGAGGTTCAAAGATTTCGCTGTCGTCTCCTCCCCCGTCTATCCTGAGGTTGTGATTGGCCAAATGACGCGCTCCAACAAAGATGTTTTATTATCGACAAGATGCATTACTCTGTCTTGAAATCCAGTCAGTGGGAAATAATGCATTCTAATCTGCCACGGGTCTGACCCCCCCCCCACCCACCTCGAAAACAAAAACTCATCGGATCTACACGAATCACGTAAATGATATATTTTGCTTTGAAAACGGCGAATTTCGCCGAAAGGTGACTAGTTTGCAGGTATGTAATCAGGTTTAAAAGTTACAGCTCATGAGGTACTCCATTAGAGCATGACATCTCTTCCACAACATCCTGTGGAAAAGCCTTTAGGATGTTCTTCTTCTAGTGGTGGTTAGTAAATAGCTTAAGGGAGCACTACTGCCACCAGGTGGTAAGAAGAGTTGGATTCTGGACCCTGCCTACAGAACGGGTACAGAAATGTAAATGGAAACACAACCACACACGAGCTGACCCGAGCTGAACTGAACCGCACCGTAACAGTGGAAAAGGGGCATAGGTGTCTCTTTCAGAAAAGAGAGTTGATTATCAGAGAGATTTAATGATCATAGTCAGAATGGAACCAGGGTGGTCAGGATGTAGACTCATCCTGACTTGGGAGATTAACACACACAAAAGAAGTGGGTAGGAGACACAGTGTCTCTGAGGACGTTCTGTGTCTTTGAGGGACACTTTTGTCTCTGATAAGGCCTTGGTTGGATGGACGCTACATAATTTATTTTAAAAAAAAAACTATAAGGTTAGTTTCATTAAAACTAGGGATGCACGATCCAGTTTTAAAAAAAAACTTTTGATCAGATCATGATACCTAAATCTGGATGTCGACCGATACCGAAACTATTCAGATAAAATCATCATTATTGATTGAATATGAGGCTGTAATAATCTCCTCTCTACAGGAAAGTACAATTTGTACAAACATAAGCATGCATGTCCAAAAACGCAACTTGAGGTAAGTTTTAATGTTGGATAAGTTTCAAAGTTAGAATTAAATCCTGCTAACACAAAGCATGTTTTTATTCCTAGCTTTAAAGTCAGAGTCAGTCAGTCATAGAGTTTTACTGTCATACACACCACATGTGGTACATGGGGTGGAATGAGATTATGTACACAGGATCCCAGTTACATCCCACAACAAAATGTAAAAGAAAAACAGTAATAAGGTCTAAGATATGAACTAAGAAAAACATCAACAAAATATACACTAAGCACTAATAACATAAAAACAATATGCTGAAGTGGATTTTAAAGAAGTGGATATTAAAGTGATTAATGGCTTCAAACATCTGCTAAGTTCATGGCAAAAACCAACACAGACATGTTCCTGATTTTAGTATTTTACATCGCTTTATACCGTAATGTAGCTGTTTTGTTTCATTTATTTATTTATTTATTTGTTTATTTATTTAACTTAAATCATTTTCTTTTATTTTTCCAGTTCATATAAATATGTCCTGCAGGGTAAATGTAAACTATATCCGAGACGGGCAGACTGAGCGCAGCTGACTGATATTAGACAGTCTGCTTTGGACTAAACGAGAGGAACACACCGCTGAAGCCAGGGAGCTCGAACGTCCAAAGTAAAACTAACTTTACAACAGTGCCTGGTTAAACAATCCTTGTGCTCTTTAATGTGGTGCTTTTTCAGATGTTTATTAAGTTTGATGTATTGTAGGTCGCAACGGAGCTTTCTTCTCTTGGTGCAGCGGCTCTGCAGACATTGCACGTTGCTGTCTTGTGGTGTTTAGTGTAAAATACTTCTACACAGCGGACATGTTAAGATGAAAAGTTGGTTAGCCGTTAGCCATAGTGCTGCTCAGTCCTCATGTATTTACTCACATTTTAGCTGGCTTCAAACTATGAAATGAATTTCCTTCAGAAAATCCATTCCATAGTTTGATTCCCTGCCTTGCAGAAAATTTGGCAGGGAATCACATGTGGAGATGTTTCAGCAAACATAGACATTCATCATGGATCGGAAATCTCTGCAGATTGTATAGGAAAAATCTGATAGGTAAATTATGCTGGTATAGGAGGCCGAGGCCAATACTGATACCGGATCAGCCCCATCCTTAATTAAAACACAATTAGTTCATCTGCATGAGATATCTGTTAATTAACCAAGTAACTAATTGATTAAAAAACAATTCTCTCAGGAATTACATGAACAACATTTCATGGGGTCTGACTGTTTGAAAAAACAATTTGATTGGTTGGTTGGTTCTCGCCACATATTGCACAACCACTGAACCAGTATTTTAGAACCAACATCTATAGTCCAAATTATGATGTAAGGTTTAATTAGTTTGTTTTTAAAGTATTCTTGAGAAATTAGGAGCAAATCATTGATTAGGAACTTGTTCAGAAATTGTTACAGAATATACCCTGATGCATGCTCAATAATCCAGGTAGAAAAATATAAAAAAGCTAAGTCTGGTCCTCTGGACATTCAAAAAAACAAAACAAAAAAAAGCAAAAAAACCTGTAGAAACGTTTGTCTTTCGTCCGAAAGACTTCCTCAGTCTGAGAAGCTGTATTCAGCTCAGTCTTATAAATAGCACCCTCCCACAGTGGATCAACCAGTTGGCTGATGACAGCCTGAAACCAGCTGCTCACATGAGCAAGGAGGACCATCAGCCTGACGATGGATCGTTAACACCCTGATGGTTGTTTGCTATTCACAGAGGGCTGAGTGATACTAGCAATAACAGCATTGTAAGTTAAAACACCAGTTGCATCTCATGGCCTATAATAATTATTTTAATATTTTCTGGTAGAAAGTTTCCACTCCTGTGTGGACTCTCATGTGTTTGTTTAAATTTGTCTTATGACTAAATCTTTGTCCACAAAGTTCACAAGGAAACGGTTTGTCTCCTGTGTGGACTCTCATGTGTGAGTTTAAATGTGCCTTCTGACTAAATCTTTGTCCACAAAGTTCACAAGGAAACGGCTTGTCTCCTGTGTGAACTCTCATGTGTGAGTTTAAATTTGTCTTACGACTAAATCTTTGTCCACAAAGATCACAAGGAAATGGCTTGTCTCCTGTGTGGACTCTCATGTGAGAGTTTAAAATTTCCTTCAGACTAAATCTTTGTCCACAAAGATCACAAGGAAATGGCTTGTCTCCTGTGTGAACTCTAATGTGTGAGTTTAAATGTGTCTTACGACTAAATCTTTGTCCGCAAAGATCACAAGGAAATGGCTTGTCTCCTGTGTGGACTCTCATGTGTGAGTTTAAACTTGTATTCTGACTAAATCTCTGTCCACAAAGTTCACAAGGAAATGGCTTGTCTCCTGTGTGGACTCTCATGTGTGAGTTTAAACTTGTCTTATGACTAAATCTCTGTCCACAAAGATCACAAGGAAATGGCTTGTCTCCTGTGTGGACTCTCATGTGTCTGTTTAAGGCATCCTTCCGACTAAATCTCTGTCCACAAAGATCACAAGGAAATGGCTTGTCTCCGGTGTGGACTCTCATGTGTGAGTTTAAATTTGTCTTATGACTAAATCTCTGTCCACAAAGTTCACAAGGAAATGGCTTGTCTCCTGTGTGGACTCTCATGTGTGCGTTTAAATGTGCCTTCTGACTAAATCTTTGTCCACAAAGTTCACAAGGAAACGGCTTGTCTCCTGTGTGAACTCTCATATGTGAGTTTAAATTTGTCTTACGACTAAATCTTTGTCCACAAAGATCACAAGGAAATGGCTTGTCTCCTGTGTGGACTCTCATGTGAGAGTTTAAAATTTCCTTCACACTAAATCTTTGTCCACAAACATCACAAGGAAATGGCTTGTCTCCTGTGTGAACTCTAATGTGTGAGTTTAAATGTGTCTTACGACTAAATCTTTGTCCGCAAAGATCACAAGGAAATGGCTTGTCTCCGGTGTGGACTCTCATGTGTGAGTTTAAACTTGTATTCTGACTAAATCTCTGTCCACAAAGTTCACAAGGAAATGGCTTGTCTCCTGTGTGGACTCTTATGTGTGAGTTTAAACTTGTCTTATGACTAAATCTCTGTCCACAAAGATCACAAGGAAATGGCTTGTCTCCTGTGTGGACTCTCATGTGTCTGTTTAAGGCATCCTTCCGACTAAATCTCTGTCCACAAAGATCACAAGGAAATGGCTTGTCTCCGGTGTGGACTCTCATGTGTGAGTTTAAATGTGCCTTCCGACTAAATCTCTGTCCACAAAGCTCACAAGGAAATGGCTTGTCTCCTGTGTGGACTCTCATGTGTTTGTTTAAATTTGATTTGGATGTAAATATTTTACCACAGTCATCACAGCTTATTGATTTTGGCCTTGCCTGGACTTTCCTGTGTGACTCTACATTTTTCTTCTCTCCAACACATTTCTTATTAAGCAGACATCTTGAAGACTTCACTCCTGAATGACTTGTCATGTGTCTTTGAAGAGTCCGGTTACTGACATACTGCTTACCACACTCAGAGCAGCTCAAAGATTTGTTGATAAATTTTACCTCTGATTCAGGAGCCCTGCTCTCCTTCCAGTCTTTCATACTGTCTTCACGTTCTGATTCACAGTCTGATGAGTTCTTAAGCAGAGAGACAGGACTCGTCATTTCACCATCCTCTTCATCGTCCTCATTAATGTCAGTCTTTGAAGAGCTGGAACTGCCTTTGGGAATTTTTTAATCTGGGTTCCTGGTAAGTTTTTTTTTAATCCATCTCACTCTTTAAAGAAACTATAGTGACCTAAAATCTGATATCGGTCTCCTCCCTATTAAGTTGGTTTCCTACCAGACTGGTCTAAGGGTCTTTTCTTCCACTTTATCATGAGGCTCTGGGTCCTGCTGGTCAACATCAGACCTTCAGTCTTGAGGAGCTTCTTCTTCTTAATCAGCTCTAAACAGAGGCAGGAACCACTGAAACACATGTACAATAAGGACAATGTTACTTCAACACACACACACACACACACACACACACACACACACACACACACACACACACAATTTTACCCTCACAATCACCATCTTCTAGGGGTGTAACGGTACACTAAAGTCACATTTCGGTTTGGTTCAGTTTCTAGGAGGGTTTGGTTCGGTTAATTTTCGGTACAAAAAAAAGAGACAAAATAAAGACTTATAAAATGTTTATTTTGAAAATATGCCAAGTAAACAATACGTTTGTATAAAAATAAATAAAAGCGACCCATTTGGGTGATATTTTAAATAAACAGCACTCTTTACAATAAATAAACTATACTAACAATAATAAAAATCTTAATACATACAATAAGTCAGAAACAGAACAATAAGCAGCAACAGACTGTTTACAATCTATAATAATAATAATAATTAATTCAATTTATAACGCACTTTTCATTACTGAAAATCTCAAAGTGCTACACATATATTGAATGCTACACACATTCATAAACCGGTGGCGGCAGACTACCATGCAAGGTGCTTTCCAGTCCTACCGGGAGCAACTCAGGGTTAAGTGTCTTGCCCAAGGACACAACGACACATGGTGCGGGTCCCGGGAGTCGAACCGCCAACTTTCCGATCGGGAGACGACTGCCATTACCACTACACCACGGCAATCTAACTAATCAAGTTTTAAGTTTTTGTCCAAAAAGGCCAACTTGTCAACATTTTCTGCTACAAGCACAGATCTAGTTGCAGTGAGTATGTGACTGGCCGTGGCAAAACCAGGAACAAGTCTCCCCTGTGTCATTTTGAGTTATTTACAGAATCTGAAAGTGTGGGTTCTAAGCTATCCGATGATGCCAAACACATGGCACTCAAAAAAAAAAAAAAGAAGATACAGCCATTTCAATGTTGGCAATCTGCAAATAAGATTAGGGAGAAAACAGGCCTCAAAGTTTTAGAAGAATGTCCCCATTCCAGAAGTGTTGCCTGGGGGGTGTTAACAATTGTTGTTCATTAACATTAATTTGCCTAAACCCCAACCCCCAGCACTGACTGTCAACACAGACTCTGCCTAGGAAGGTGTGCAGAACTTCAGCTTTGCTGGCAAAATTCCTTTTGATCTTTAAAAAAAACAACCAAGAAAACAATTGTATTTTATGTTATTGTGACACGTTTTACACAATAATAATGTTGATTGTTGTGTCACATAGTTATTGTTACAGCCCACCCCAAAAAAATAAGGGTCACATCTAAGGAAGACACAGAAACTGATTCAACTGGGTTCAAACATATTTTCATTACAGGTAAATCTCGACCTACGGCAACCCGGACCTACGAACGTATCATATTTAATAATTTAATAAAAATATGAAGAAAAAAAAAACTTTTTTTTTTGTTTGTGCTTAAATGTTATTGATTTCATGTGTACAGCACTTTGTTGCAGCTGTGGTTGTTTTAAAGGCTTCATAAATAATATTTTTAATAAAAATGATCATTTTTAATCATAACTGCACAACTTCCGTTCGTTTCAGGAACTGCCGCGGCAGCCATGTTAGGTAGGTCTTTGGTCCCGGCAGCCGGCTGTGAGGACTATGTTTGTTCCAGGATTGCCTCATAAGGATAAATTACTAGCTGGAATCGCTCTGTGAACTCTGTGGACGTCTCAGCCTGGAGCAGCAGCTGCGGATCGATCGTCAATCGCTCAGTCATTGCGCCGCACCGCCGCACGAACACCAGCTCATGGCCAGCTCATGGCCTGCTAACACACAGCTAGCAGAAGCTAACACAGGCCGCAGTAGCAGCTGCCGATCGCTCGCTCGCCCGCGCTGCTCCGTCGGACAACAGCAACTCATGGATTGGCTAAACACGCAGCTAATGCAGAAGCTACAAGCGGCAGCAGCAGCCGCGGTTCACTCGCCGAACCAGCGCGCTGCGCCGCCCGACAACCTAACATGTCGGCTTTGACCAGCTCAAAGTAAGAAATTATATTTTTATTTATTCTGTATTAATTAATTATTTTATTCTGTAATAATTTTATTATTATTCTGTTCACTAATAATCCACTACACTGTGGTCATGTGGACTCCGACCTACGGCAAAATCGACCTGCGAACGGTCTTTAGGTCCGTAACTCGTCCGTAACTCGAGGGTTTGCTGTAGTTTGTTCTATTATGTTTTCATGTCTTGTCTGGAACCTTGCTGCACAGTAAAAAAAAAAAATCCGTAAAAAAACGGAAAATGTCCTGGTAATTTTCTGCCAGTACATTCTCCGTTTTTTACAGATATTTCCGTAAACCCTAAAACGGATTTTTCCCGTAATTTAACAGTTTTTTAAAGTATAATTTACATAAATTTCTGTTAATCTAGGGTGCCAGGTAAATGGAGTCCTCTTTCGCGCTTCTTCTCAAAGGTTCTTGTTCCCAAGGTGCTTTGCGCGAAAAAAAAAAAAAAATGGAGAAACCCCTGTAAAAAATTATAACGGAAAATTCCTTCACACTTCTACAGTACATTTACCAGTTTTTTTACGATTTTTTTTACAGTGTGTGGCTGGTGTTAAACACTTTATAAAGTTGATGACACTGTAAAAGTTTGTATAATAGCTGAAGATGTTGAGTAAACTCAGAATAGCTGAAGATGTTGAGTAAACTCAGGAGATGCTTATGTTGCATCTGATGAGGTTAGACAGGGGGAAAACAAAATAAAATAAGGCTTTACACACACCAAGCTCCTGCACAGACTTATTTTAGAGATGTCACACAAGGTTTTGGTGCTGGACATGACTTTTGTGTCATCAGAGCAGAAATGCCTTATCTTTGCATATAGGTCTTTTTTATTAAGCTTTTGTGGGCTGGTCGATTTCCATCCATCCATCCACCCACCCACCCACCATCCATCCATCCATTTAAATAATGTATTTCGAAGAAAGAAAGATAAGATTTCTTGTTTCACCAAATATATATTAACATAAAAAAAATTCTAAAGATAATCTTATCCATCCATCCATCCATTTTCGTCCGCTTATCCGGGGTCGGGTCGCGGGGGTAGCAGCCTAAGTAGGGAGGACCATACTTCCCTCTCCCCAGCCACATGGAGCAGCTCCTCTGGGGGAATCCCAAGGCGTTCCCAGGCCAGCCGAGAAACATAGTCCCTCCAGCGTGTCCTGGGTCTTCCTCTGGGTCTCCTCCCGGTGGGACATGCCCGGAACACCTCACCAGGGAGGCGTCCAGGAGGCATCCTAACCAGATGCCCGAGCCACCTCAACTGGCTCCTCTCGATGTGGAGAAGCAGCGGCTCTACTCCGAGTCCCTCCCGGATGACTGAGCTTCTCACCCTATCTCTAAGGGAGAGTCCAGACACCCTGCGGAGAAAACTCATTTCAGCCGCTTGTATCCGAGATCTCGTTCTTTCGGTCACAACCCAAAGCTCATGACCATAGATGAGGGTGGGAACGTAGATCGATCGGTAAATTGAGAGCTTTGCCTTTCGACTCAGCTCTCTCTTCACCACGACAGACCGGTACAGCGCCCGCTTCACTGCGGATGCTGCACCTATCCGCCTATCGATCTCACGCTCCAGTTTTCCCTCATTCGTGAACAAGACCCCGAGATACTTAAACTCCTCCACTTGGGGCAGGACCTCATCCCCGACCCGGAGAGGGCATGCTACCCTTTTCCGGCTCAAGACCATGGCCTCGGATTTGGAGGAACTGATCCTCATCCCGGCCGCATCACATTCAGCTGCAAACCGCTCCAGCGAAAGCTGTAGATCACGAACTGATGAAGCCAATAGGACCACATCATCTGCAAAAAACAGAGAAGCGATTCTAAGGCCACCAAAACGGATCCTCTCAACACCTTGGCTGCGCCTAGAAATTCTGTCCATAAAAGTTATGAACAGAATCGGTGACAAAGGGCAACCTTGGCGGAGTCCAACTCTCACCGGAAACGAGCCTGACTTACTGCCAGCAATGCGGACCAAGCTCTGACACCGGTCGTACAGGGACCTAACAGCCCGTATCAAAGGGCCTGGTACCCCATACTCCCGGAGTACCCCCCACAGAACCCCCCGAGGGACGCGGTCGAATGCCTTTTCCAAGTCCACAAAGCACATGTAAACTGGTTGGGCAAACTCCCACGCACCCTCCAGGACCCTGCTGAGGGTGTAGAGCTGGTCTAGTGTTCCACGACCAGGACGAAAACCACACTGCTCCTCCTGAATCCGAGGTTCGACTATCCGACGGACCCTCCTCTCCAGAACCCCTGAATAGACCTTACCAGGGAGGCTTAAGAGTGTGATCCCCCTATAGTTGGAACACACCCTACGGTCCCCCTTTTTGAATAGGGGAACCACCACCCCAGTCTGCCAATCCAAGGGAACTGCCCCCGATGTCCACGCGATATTGCAGAGTCGCGTAAGCCAACACAACCCCACAACATCCAGAGCCCTAAGGAACTCAGGACGAATCTCATCCACCCCCGGAGCCTTGCCACCGCGGAGCTTTTTAACCACCTCGGCGACCTCAGCACCAGAGATTGGAGAGCCCGACCCAAAGTCCCCAGGCTCCGCTTCCTCAGTGGAAGACGTGCCAGTAGGATTGAGGAGGTCTTCGAAGTATTCCGCCCACCGACTCACAACATCCCGAGTTGAGGTCAACAGCACGCCATCCCCACCATAAATGGTGTTGGTCGCGTACCGCTTTCCCCCCCTGAGACGCCGGATGGTGGACCAGAATCGCCTCGAAGCCGTACGGAAGTCATTCTCCATGGCCTCTCCGAACTCCTCCCACGCCCGAGTTTTTGCCTCAGCAACCACCCGAGCCGCATGCCGCTTGGACTGCCGGTACCTATCTGCTGCTTCCGGGGTCCCACAGGCCAAAAAGGCCCAATAGGACTCCTTCTTCAGCTTGACAGCATCCCTCACCGCCGGCGTCCACCACCGGGTTCGAGGGTTGCCACCACGACAGGCACCAACAACCTTGCGGCCACAACTCCGATAAGCCGCCTCGACAATAGAGGCGCGGAACATGGCCCACTCGGACTCCATGTCCCCCGCCTCCCTCGGAACGTGTTCAAAGCTCTCCCGGAGGTGGGAGTTAAAGCTCCGCCTAACGGGAGACTCTGCCAGACGTTCCCAGCAGACCCTCACAATACGTTTGGGTCTGCCAGGTCTGACCGGCATCCTCCCCCACCATCGGAGCCAACTCACCACCAGGTAGTGGTCAGTTGACAGCTCCGCCCCTCTCTTCACCCGAGTGTCCAGGACATGCGGCCGCAGATCAGATGAGACGACAACAAAGTCGATCATCGAACTGCGACCTAGGGTGTCCTGGTGCCAAGAGCACATATGGACACCCTTATGCCTGAACATGGTGTTCGTTATGGACAATCCATGACGAGCACAGAAGTCCAACAACAGAACACCACTCGGGTTCAGATCAGGGGGGCCGTTCCTCCCAACCACACCCCTCCAGGTCTCACTGTCATTGCCCACGTGAGCGTTGAAGTCCCCCAGCAGAACAAGGGAGTCCCCAGGAGGCGCACCCTCCAATACCCCCTCCAAGGACTCCAAAAAGGGTGGGTAATCTGCGCTGCCGTTCGGCGCATAGGCACAAACAACAGTCAGAGCCCGTCCCCCCACACGTAGGCGAAGGGAGGCTACCCTCTCGTTCACCGGGGTGAACCCCAACGTATAGGCACCGAGATGGGGGGCAACCAGTATGCCCACTCCTGCTCGGCGCCTCTCTAAAATTGTGATTCTCAATTCAAGTCCTCAGGCCTCCCTGCTCTGAATGTTTTAGATGTGCCTATTCCAGAACAGCTGATCCACATGATTTCATGACCTCTTTTGCAGCCACCAACTCCTGCAGAAGCAGGTGTGTAAAGTGGCATATGCAATAAGGCTAGTAAAAAGAATATATATATATCAGCAGTAGTGTAGATATAAAAAGTAGTGTAAAAGTAGTGTAAAACTAAAAGTAGTGCAATTTGTCCTCATTACATACAAGCTCTTCTTGGAGCTGCTCCCCCAGGTGGGACAGGTCCTGGAAGAAGACCAGACTTAGCTTTTTTAGATTTTTCTACCTGGATTATTGAGCATTCATCAGGGTGTCTCTGGAAAAGTTCAGAGTTCAGTCACACACTTCTACTGGAGGTGATGTGGTGGATTTCCCTGAAGAACACAGAGTTTAAAAAAAGAGTTAATAAGATTATAACTTTAAATTTAAAAAAAGTTATATAGATAATAATATTAATAAAACAACAATACCTCTTCTTGAACTGTTGTTATGAGGTGGTTGAATCTCTCACTCATCATCCTCATCATCAGGGCTTTAATCAGCTCCAGGGCTTGTTGACATCAGTTTTAGTTTTTTCATAAAGTGATTAACTTTTTCACTTTCGGTTCTGGAGTGGAGCTTCAAAACAGTCTGAAGTGTTGACATGACGGATGTTGCAAGGCATTGTAAGAAGGTGCTATACAAATAAAGTTTATTATTATTATTATTTGTAGATGTACATACAAAGAATAAAAAGTGTGAACTGGAAAACCTGAAACCTGTGAATCCTGCCTAACAATGGAAGAAACATCTGCTGGAACCTGAGAGTCGTCAGGGTTTCACCATCCCTCTGAGGACCGTTTTCAGGGAAACATGGAAGTTCAAAAGTTTTGGAGAGATCACACTCCTCCCTCTTAATGGTTCTTTATCTAGACAGCAAAAACTAATTGAAGTGAAACTATGAAATGTCATCGGTCTTACAGAACTTAATCTAAATTGCTTCTTGATGTAAAAACACTAATAATGATGGTGGTCACTAAATGTTTGTTCAACTGTCATCTAAAGGTCCATCTCTGGTTGATTTATGGAAAATTTGAACATATGTAAACTAAGAATTTGGACTTGTAGCAGGACACCAGCAATTTGATGTAAATTTATGTAAGATTCACAAAACTAGGACTCAAATTAAAATTAAGATGTTTTGTTCTATTGAAAATAAATCAGTGCATTCCACTCAAATTATTACCAGGATGCAAACTATTCCACAATCATAAACTTTATTGCAATCAAAAGTAAAATAAAATAAAGAAATACAGCAAAATAAAACAAAAGCTTTTACATCATCAAGTATGAATTTTGATAATAAACTTTCAACATTGATTTACGGTGGTATTAAACCAAACAGCTTGTTGTAAAATGATTGGAAACGAGATTGAATTATCACAGTGAGTAGAACTTCTAATTCAAATTACTCGCAATTCATTCAACCTTTACTTAGACATGTTAATCCCATTGAGCCTCGAGGACTCACTTTACAAGAGAGACCTGTTTTCAACAAAGAATGACAACAGCAACAACAATAGACATCATAAGAGAGGCATACAGATTTATTATTATTAACAAATTTAACTAAAAAAAGTTCACACAGCGGAGTAGGCCCTTTTTCCAAGTTCAGTCCTCACTGAGGGAACACTGCAGGTAATCATGTCCTGAGAGCGCACGCTGTAGCTGCACTCACACAGAGACATGTAGGAGATGTATGAAGGCAGTAGACCAAGAAGTGATTTAAAAATGAAAATGTACCAGTGGTACAATAGATTAGGACACACAGGCCTTAATAAATCTCTTAAAATAATTAGAAAGTATGCAACAGGACTATGTGACAAGTGCACCAGCAATCTCCCTGAAACGGTTCAACATGTCTTTATGGAATGTCCAGGGTATGAAACAGAAAGAATGCATTTCCAAAAATAAATGAATATTAAATTTACAATGAGGGTTGTTTTTAGTAGTTGTCAATTCTACGTGAGTGAGGTTAGCTGCAGGACCTTGCAACAAGTCCTCACTCCAGCCTTCTCCGGTAACGGGTCCTGAACTTTTATCCTTGCACACAAGTGTTACCCGATATGTCTCCAGATCAGTTAGGATTAAGGCTGAGACGAGGTAATTCAACCAGACTGTTACTGTCTTCATCTGCATGCCATATCCTTGTTTCACTCCGATAGATAGCCTGAATTAGCAGTATGGAGTCAGATCGTATCTCACGGAGAAACATGCATTAAACGACAGCTTACCTCTTGTAGATAGTAATTGTTATCCGCCTGGTAAATTTTAGGATCTTGGAAAGTAAGATCCTAGGATATTGTTTATCTCTTTTTGGCTAATAAAACCATTCAAAACCTCCAATAATCTTTGTTGTTATCTTGAACCAAGTTTTCCATCATTTAATATCAAGGTGAGTCAAAGGAAAAATCCAGATTTGTACGTTTTATGTTTCTTTAATTAATAGTTGCAAGGGGTACAGCATAAGCACTACTTACTACAGAAAAGATTTAATCAGGTTACATGATTTGCATTTAAGAGAGTTAAATGATTCACAGCTCACCAAAAGATGTCTTCCACTCACGGGGCTTGTAAGTGTTTGGGTTATGATCCAATGTATAATTTGTATAATCTCAAAATGTTAGTTTGTTCCACAATTATCTGATTCTAATCAAAACTATTTAATTCCATCCAGGTAATCTTGTTGTGTTCCAACTTGTGTTTTTATTTCCACCAGAAAAACTTGTTTTATAATCATCCATTTAGGAAAAACTTGTTTTGTAATCCCACCAAGGAAATCTTCAGGTAATCCTGTTATAATCCAGTCAAAAAAGTCTGCACTTCCAGCCGACTGAATATGTCTTCGTTGTAATTCCAAATAAAAAACCTCCAGGTATTTCTGTTGTATTAAAGATCCCAATTTAGTCCATCAAAACTGTTGCATTCCATAAAAAATCTGGTAATCCTTTTAGGCAAATCAATTATTCCACAAAAGTGTTATATCCATCCATTTGTTCTGCAGTGCTGATGAAAAGGCCTTCCTTAGCAGGCCTGGAGGCTAAAAATAGAACATCGTGTTCTCCTAGCCGTCTATCCAAGGTCAGTCAGCTTCCAGCTGGTAGGTCTCACTCCGTGGTCAGACCGGGTGACCCGAAACAATAACTGATTTTCCAATCTTCAGGATCCATTCATTAAAATCAGCTTTTAATCCATCAAAGGTTGTGCGGCGCTGATGAACAAGGTTTTTCAAAGCAAGCTGTGACAAGAAAGAACATCCTGTTCTCTCAGACTTTAAACAATCAGTACTCCGTGGCCAGGTCTCCAGGCTGATGTCTTTCTTTACATCAAGGGTTCAGAAAAATAGTATATTCCTTTAAATGATGTTTTAATCCTTCATTGCTCTGTCAAGCTGACATGAGGCCCTCAACAGCAGAGCGGAGATAAAAAGTACACCGTGTTCCCACAACGTAAACAGCCTCACGGCCGTCCGTCAGCGCTCGGTTCTCCCATAATTCATTTAATTTTTCACCAAACAAAGTTATCCTTGTGACTGACTTTTCTTTATGCAGAAAGAGGCTTTTTGCTGTTATATTAAATTTGATTTAATTTTAATCCTTTGGACAAGAACGGGAATATTTCCTTACCTTCTGTCGGCAACTCCACAAGGGCTATTTACCAAAAGTAAGGAAAAAATACCTCAATCCTGAATCAAGATTTGAAGCTATATTCCAGCTCTGCAATTAATCCAATTTTGAAGAAGAATAGCAAGGGATCCAGGCTGAAGCAAAAATATCTCCTTTTTTGTCCAAGGAGAGTCTTTTTAGAAAATTCTATCTTCTTCTTTTTAGTTCCAGAGCGTCCGTCTTTGTCCAGTAATATCCAAATGGTCTTCAAAAAATCTTCAGCCCACTTCTCTTCTCAAACAGCCTTATTTATAGTCAAGAAGAGGGTTTTTCAGCCCCCACCACAGAGGCATGTCACTTTCTTACTTTTTCCATTGGTTATTGGTGAGGTCACTTTTTACACCTCCTCCACCCTCTCGGACTCTGATGACCTAATTTCCTAAATCCTTATTTAGTAGCTGGTGAGATCATGACTTCCGACAGCTGTTCAGCTCTCAGCAAAGCAATGACATCATCTTGCTCTTTTTCTCACCCTCCCCTGGCAGGACCAGATCTGGCCAGAAAGGTTTTCAACCTTCACCTACATCTGTCAACTTTCACCTTTATTTGTGGAAGAACACCTTTTAGCGTGCTGTGAATCTTACAAAACATACTAGAACATACACTTTAATCATACTATTCAGTTATATATCTCCAGTTAATCATAGGATACACATTTCACATAACCATTGCATGTCTGATTATTTTTGTTTTAGATAATAGATTTATTATTTTGTTGAAAGCTCTAAACCTTATTTTTACAGCAAAAACCAGCTCAAATCTGCAGCTGCTCCCTGCTAGTGAGAAGTCTGCATGTTCTGTTTTGTGTATGTGTGTCAGAGCTGCACCTTCCTTATCTGGTGAAAGCCCTCTGAGGCCTTTGCATGTGCACGTGTTTGGTTCTATGTGTGCTTGTGTGTGTGCGTTAGAGCTGCTGTGTCTGGCTGCTGTAGCATGGTTCAAAAATTGCTTATTCAAAGATTACATTTATATGTTTGATCAGTTCTGTATGAGATTTAAATACTTTAAAAACTATTTTCTTTCTTCTTGATAAGCCCTAGTTCTCCTGCAACAAGTGTTATCCTTTGACCCATATTTTCTCAGAGAGAGACCTGCTGTTTTACAGAGGCCTTGGTTTTTCTGCCTAGTGTCTGCATGTAAGGACTGACTCAATCTTATTTCTTATAGCACAGGGTTAACTGAAAATGCCATACCATAACTCAAAGATGGTTTACCAAAATACAGACAAAGCATATAAAAAGTAAAAAACATACATCATGTTTTTCTGCTTACGAGTTTAAAATGCCATATAAATTAAACTAATCTAGGGTTACTGACAGTGTGTTATTACACCCTGCTCTGAGCAGGCCAGGGTGAGCACGCGTGGGTGTCTGTATTTACTTTATCTGGCCCCAGTTGAGGCTTTCAGCCCGTGGCTCTGTGATGTATGTGTTTTGTAAAATGGTTTGCTAAAGTGCCACAGTCTGTTTTCAATATAAAAGTCCTGCATACTTTGACAGTAAAGTTAAAGATCAAATTATTATTTTCTTGAAAAATACAAACTTAATAGAGAAAATTTAGACGAGTTATTAAATTAATTTTACAGAATTATTATTTTTTCCTGTTTATCTCCTGTCCCCACTCCAGCTCAGTAGGTAGTGATAATGCACATTACAGTTGGTCTGCCAATCGCCATAAAGCAAAACAAGAAGAAGAAGGGGGCTCATTACAGATCTATGGCTCATTAGTTCCCATCCGTACTGATGCCACAAAGCTGTGAGTGCTTGTTAGACACTATTCAAGACTAGAATGACTACAGTATAGCACATTAATAGACTTGTTATTTTGGTTATGATGGGTGTACGATAATTTCCCTCAAAATACGATAATTGTATGTCTCTAGTACAACAATCCTACATTTCTCACCTGGCAACACTGATCATTAGTTGGATGCAGTATTTTTTTATTTTTGTACATTTTTCATTTGTTACTTTTCCTATTAAACTTTGTTTTTCTCAAGTGGTGTCCTTGAACATTAAATTTCCTAAACATATTTTACAATGTAAGTGTGTATAGTGTTTGATTAAATTCATACTGGAAGTTAAGAAAAATTTCCATTTGCATTTGATCTTTAATGAATCCTAAGAAAAGATTACAAGAATCTGCTCAACTGTTATTACGTTACAAATTTTTTGATTCTAGGATGAAGTCAGATAAAAACAGTCAAAAATTAAGAAAGGACAGTTTTCAGTTATCGACCGTCCAACTGTGGCCCCTGAGAGATTCAGCTGAAAGACCTGGTGCACCTTTTATTTGAACCTGCTGAGATTTGAACAGGTGATCTGAAGCAAACAGGCAGGTGTTCAACTGAACTGACCACTCATGCTGTTTGATGGTCTCCTCCATCATCCATCCATCCACCCATCATGCATGCATCCATCCATCCATCCATTATCTTCTGCTTCCGGGTCGTTGGGGCAGCAGCTTTACCAGGGAGACACAGATATCAACAGCCACCTCTTCAGCTCTTCTAGGAGGACCCCACAGCATTCACAGACCAACTGACTAATTAATAAGTAATACTTTGATGTTTTTAATTTAATGAAAGACAAACCTTTAACATTTAAGGACAAAATTTAACCAAATTGTTTTCAAGTCTGTAGTTTATCGTAAAAGCAGTTTCAAAGATCACAGTGTGACGTTTTGCAATTTTAACATGAACCTTGTACATATCTAAATAATAAAAGTGAAGATTTTTTAAATACATCTTTACTGTAAAAATCTATACTAAAATGGAAAATACATGGGTTTAAAGCAGGCAGGGAAGGCAATAAGGTAGGATTATTAATCAGGTTTAAAAGTTACAGCTCATGAGGTACTCCATTAGAGCATGACATCTCTTCCACAACATCCTGTGGAAAAGCCTTTAGGATGTTCTTCTTCTAGTGGTGGTTAGTAAATAGCTTAAGGGAGCACTACTGCCACCAGGTGGTAAGAAGAGTTGGATTCTGGACCCTGCCTACAGAACGGGTACAGAAATGTAAATGGAAACACAACCACACACGAGCTGACCCGAGCTGAACTGAACCGCACCGTAACAGTGGAAAAGGGGCATAGGTGTCTCTTTCAGAAAAGAGAGTTGATTATCAGAGAGATTTAATGATCATAGTCAGAATGGAACCAGGGTGGTCAGGATGTAGACTCATCCTGACTTGGGAGATTAACACACACAAAAGAAGTGGGTAGGAGACACAGTGTCTCTGAGGACGTTCTGTGTCTTTGAGGGACACTTTTGTCTCTGATAAGGCCTTGGTTGGATGGACGCTACATAATTTATTTTAAAAAAAAAACTATAAGGTTAGTTTCATTAAAACTAGGGATGCACGATCCAGTTTTAAAAAAAAACTTTTGATCAGATCATGATACCTAAATCTGGATGTCGACCGATACCGAAACTATTCAGATAAAATCATCATTATTGATTGAATATGAGGCTGTAATAATCTCCTCTCTACAGGAAAGTACAATTTGTACAAACATAAGCATGCATGTCCAAAAACGCAACTTGAGGTAAGTTTTAATGTTGGATAAGTTTCAAAGTTAGAATTAAATCCTGCTAACACAAAGCATGTTTTTATTCCTAGCTTTAAAGTCAGAGTCAGTCAGTCATAGAGTTTTACTGTCATACACACCACATGTGGTACATGGGGTGGAATGAGATTATGTACACAGGATCCCAGTTACATCCCACAACAAAATGTAAAAGAAAAACAGTAATAAGGTCTAAGATATGAACTAAGAAAAACATCAACAAAATATACACTAAGCACTAATAACATAAAAACAATATGCTGAAGTGGATTTTAAAGAAGTGGATATTAAAGTGATTAATGGCTTCAAACATCTGCTAAGTTCATGGCAAAAACCAACACAGACATGTTCCTGATTTTAGTATTTTACATCGCTTTATACCGTAATGTAGCTGTTTTGTTTCATTTATTTATTTATTTATTTGTTTATTTATTTAACTTAAATCATTTTCTTTTATTTTTCCAGTTCATATAAATATGTCCTGCAGGGTAAATGTAAACTATATCCGAGACGGGCAGACTGAGCGCAGCTGACTGATATTAGACAGTCTGCTTTGGACTAAACGAGAGGAACACACCGCTGAAGCCAGGGAGCTCGAACGTCCAAAGTAAAACTAACTTTACAACAGTGCCTGGTTAAACAATCCTTGTGCTCTTTAATGTGGTGCTTTTTCAGATGTTTATTAAGTTTGATGTATTGTAGGTCGCAACGGAGCTTTCTTCTCTTGGTGCAGCGGCTCTGCAGACATTGCACGTTGCTGTCTTGTGGTGTTTAGTGTAAAATACTTCTACACAGCGGACATGTTAAGATGAAAAGTTGGTTAGCCGTTAGCCATAGTGCTGCTCAGTCCTCATGTATTTACTCACATTTTAGCTGGCTTCAAACTATGAAATGAATTTCCTTCAGAAAATCCATTCCATAGTTTGATTCCCTGCCTTGCAGAAAATTTGGCAGGGAATCACATGTGGAGATGTTTCAGCAAACATAGACATTCATCATGGATCGGAAATCTCTGCAGATTGTATAGGAAAAATCTGATAGGTAAATTATGCTGGTATAGGAGGCCGAGGCCAATACTGATACCGGATCAGCCCCATCCTTAATTAAAACACAATTAGTTCATCTGCATGAGATATCTGTTAATTAACCAAGTAACTAATTGATTAAAAAACAATTCTCTCAGGAATTACATGAACAACATTTCATGGGGTCTGACTGTTTGAAAAAACAATTTGATTGGTTGGTTGGTTCTCGCCACATATTGCACAACCACTGAACCAGTATTTTAGAACCAACATCTATAGTCCAAATTATGATGTAAGGTTTAATTAGTTTGTTTTTAAAGTATTCTTGAGAAATTAGGAGCAAATCATTGATTAGGAACTTGTTCAGAAATTGTTACAGAATATACCCTGATGCATGCTCAATAATCCAGGTAGAAAAATATAAAAAAGCTAAGTCTGGTCCTCTGGACATTCAAAAAAACAAAACAAAAAAAAGCAAAAAAACCTGTAGAAACGTTTGTCTTTCGTCCGAAAGACTTCCTCAGTCTGAGAAGCTGTATTCAGCTCAGTCTTATAAATAGCACCCTCCCACAGTGGATCAACCAGTTGGCTGATGACAGCCTGAAACCAGCTGCTCACATGAGCAAGGAGGACCATCAGCCTGACGATGGATCGTTAACACCCTGATGGTTGTTTGCTATTCACAGAGGGCTGAGTGATACTAGCAATAACAGCATTGTAAGTTAAAACACCAGTTGCATCTCATGGCCTATAATAATTATTTTAATATTTTCTGGTAGAAAGTTTCCACTCCTGTGTGGACTCTCATGTGTTTGTTTAAATTTGTCTTATGACTAAATCTTTGTCCACAAAGTTCACAAGGAAACGGCTTGTCTCCTGTGTGGACTCTCATGTGTGAGTTTAAATGTGCCTTCTGACTAAATCTTTGTCCACAAAGATCACAAGGAAATGGCTTGTCTCCTGTGTGAACTCTAATGTGTGAGTTTAAATGTGTCTTACGACTAAATCTTTGTCCGCAAAGATCACAAGGAAATGGCTTGTCTCCTGTGTGGACTCTCATGTGTGAGTTTAAACTTGTATTCTGACTAAATCTCTGTCCACAAAGTTCACAAGGAAATGGCTTGTCTCCTGTGTGGACTCTCATGTGTGAGTTTAAACTTGTCTTATGACTAAATCTCTGTCCACAAAGATCACAAGGAAATGGCTTGTCTCCTGTGTGGACTCTCATGTGTCTGTTTAAGGCATCCTTCCGACTAAATCTCTGTCCACAAAGATCACAAGGAAATGGCTTGTCTCCGGTGTGGACTCTCATGTGTGAGTTTAAATTTGTCTTATGACTAAATCTCTGTCCACAAAGTTCACAAGGAAATGGCTTGTCTCCTGTGTGGACTCTCATGTGTGCGTTTAAATGTGCCTTCTGACTAAATCTTTGTCCACAAAGTTCACAAGGAAACGGCTTGTCTCCTGTGTGAACTCTCATATGTGAGTTTAAATTTGTCTTACGACTAAATCTTTGTCCACAAAGATCACAAGGAAATGGCTTGTCTCCTGTGTGGACTCTCATGTGAGAGTTTAAAATTTCCTTCACACTAAATCTTTGTCCACAAACATCACAAGGAAATGGCTTGTCTCCTGTGTGAACTCTAATGTGTGAGTTTAAATGTGTCTTACGACTAAATCTTTGTCCGCAAAGATCACAAGGAAATGGCTTGTCTCCGGTGTGGACTCTCATGTGTGAGTTTAAACTTGTATTCTGACTAAATCTCTGTCCACAAAGTTCACAAGGAAATGGCTTGTCTCCTGTGTGGACTCTTATGTGTGAGTTTAAACTTGTCTTATGACTAAATCTCTGTCCACAAAGATCACAAGGAAATGGCTTGTCTCCTGTGTGGACTCTCATGTGTCTGTTTAAGGCATCCTTCCGACTAAATCTCTGTCCACAAAGATCACAAGGAAATGGCTTGTCTCCGGTGTGGACTCTCATGTGTGAGTTTAAATGTGCCTTCCGACTAAATCTCTGTCCACAAAGCTCACAAGGAAATGGCTTGTCTCCTGTGTGGACTCTCATGTGTTTGTTTAAATTTGATTTGGATGTAAATATTTTACCACAGTCATCACAGCTTATTGATTTTGGCCTTGCCTGGACTTTCCTGTGTGACTCTACATTTTTCTTCTCTCCAACACATTTCTTATTAAGCAGACATCTTGAAGACTTCACTCCTGAATGACTTGTCATGTGTCTTTGAAGAGTCCGGTTACTGACATACTGCTTACCACACTCAGAGCAGCTCAAAGATTTGTTGATAAATTTTACCTCTGATTCAGGAGCCCTGCTCTCCTTCCAGTCTTTCATACTGTCTTCACGTTCTGATTCACAGTCTGATGAGTTCTTAAGCAGAGAGACAGGACTCGTCATTTCACCATCCTCTTCATCGTCCTCATTAATGTCAGTCTTTGAAGAGCTGGAACTGCCTTTGGGAATTTTTTAATCTGGGTTCCTGGTAAGTTTTTTTTTAATCCATCTCACTCTTTAAAGAAACTATAGTGACCTAAAATCTGATATCGGTCTCCTCCCTATTAAGTTGGTTTCCTACCAGACTGGTCTAAGGGTCTTTTCTTCCACTTTATCATGAGGCTCTGGGTCCTGCTGGTCAACATCAGACCTTCAGTCTTGAGGAGCTTCTTCTTCTTAATCAGCTCTAAACAGAGGCAGGAACCACTGAAACACATGTACAATAAGGACAATGTTACTTCAACACACACACACACACACACACACACACACACACACACACACACCACACACACACACACACACAATTTTACCCTCACAATCACCATCTTCTAGGGGTGTAACGGTACACTAAAGTCACATTTCGGTTTGGTTCAGTTTCTAGGAGGGTTTGGTTCGGTTAATTTTCGGTACAAAAAAAAGAGACAAAATAAAGACTTATAAAATGTTTATTTTGAAAATATGCCAAGTAAACAATACGTTTGTATAAAAATAAATAAAAGCGACCCATTTGGGTGATATTTTAAATAAACAGCACTCTTTACAATAAATAAACTATACTAACAATAATAAAAATCTTAATACATACAATAAGTCAGAAACAGAACAATAAGCAGCAACAGACTGTTTACAATCTATAATAATAATAATAATTAATTCAATTTATAACGCACTTTTCATTACTGAAAATCTCAAAGTGCTACACATATATTGAATGCTACACACATTCATAAACCGGTGGCGGCAGACTACCATGCAAGGTGCTTTCCAGTCCTAAGCAACTCAGGGTTAAGTGTCTTGCCCAAGGACACAACGACACATGGTGCGGGTCCCGGGAGTCGAACCGCCAACTTTCCGATCGGGAGACGACTGCCATTACCACTACACCACGGCAATCTAACTAATCAAGTTTTAAGTTTTTGTCCAAAAAGGCCAACTTGTCAACATTTTCTGCTACAAGCACAGATCTAGTTGCAGTGAGTATGTGACTGGCCGTGGCAAAACCAGGAACAAGTCTCCCCTGTGTCATTTTGAGTTATTTACAGAATCTGAAAGTGTGGGTTCTAAGCTATCCGATGATGCCAAACACATGGCACTCAAAAAAAAAATGAAGAAGATACAGCCATTTCAATGTTGG
The DNA here is from genome assembly GCA_038048925.1 of Garcialebias charrua. Classification (NCBI taxonomy): domain Eukaryota; kingdom Metazoa; phylum Chordata; class Actinopteri; order Cyprinodontiformes; family Rivulidae; genus Garcialebias; species Garcialebias charrua. The sequence continues at coordinate 46,668 of JBBPBX010000448.1, read as the reverse complement.
CAATCTGCAAATAAGATTAGGGAGAAAACAGGCCTCAAAGATTTAGAAGAATGTCCCCATTCCAGAAGTGTTGCCTGGGGGTGTTAACAATTGCTGTTCATTAACATTAATTTGCCTAAACCCCAACCCCCAGCACTGACTGTCAACACAGACTCTGCCTAGGAAGGTGTGCAGAACTTCAGCTTTGCTGGCAAAATTCCTTTTGATCTTTAAAAAAAACAACCAAGAAAACAATTGTATTTTATGTTATTGTGACACGTTTTACACAATAATAATGTTGATTGTTGTGTCACATAGTTATTGTTACAGCCCACCCCAAAAAAATAAGGGTCACATCTAAGGAAGACACAGAAACTGATTCAACTGGGTTCAAACATATTTTCATTACAGGTAAATCTCGACCTACGGCAACCCGGACCTACGAACGTATCATATTTAATAATTTAATAAAAATATGAAGAAAAAAAAAACTTTTTTTTTTGTTTGTGTTTAAATGTTATTGATTTCATGTGTACAGCACTTTGTTGCAGCTGTGGTTGTTTTAAAGGCTTCATAAATAATATTTTTAATAAAAATGATCATTTTTAATCATAACTGCACAACTTCCGTTCGTTTCAGGAACTGCCGCGGCAGCCATGTTAGGTAGGTCTTTGGTCCCGGCAGCCGGCTGTGAGGACTATGTTTGTTCCAGGATTGCCTCATAAGGATAAATTACTAGCTGGAATCGCTCTGTGAACTCTGTGGACGTCTCAGCCTGGAGCAGCAGCTGCGGATCGATCGTCAATCGCTCAGTCATTGCGCCGCACCGCCGCACGAACACCAGCTCATGGCCAGCTCATGGCCTGCTAACACACAGCTAGCAGAAGCTAACACAGGCCGCAGTAGCAGCTGCCGATCGCTCGCTCGCCCGCGCTGCTCCGTCGGACAACAGCAACTCATGGATTGGCTAAACACGCAGCTAATGCAGAAGCTACAAGCGGCAGCAGCAGCCGCGGTTCACTCGCCGAACCAGCGCGCTGCGCCGCCCGACAACCTAACATGTCGGCTTTGACCAGCTCAAAGTAAGAAATTATATTTTTATTTATTCTGTATTAATTAATTATTTTATTCTGTAATAATTTTATTATTATTCTGTTCACTAATAATCCACTACACTGTGGTCATGTGGACTCCGACCTACGGCAAAATCGACCTGCGAACGGTCTTTAGGTCCGTAACTCGTCCGTAACTCGAGGGTTTGCTGTAGTTTGTTCTATTATGTTTTCATGTCTTGTCTGGAACCTTGCTGCACAGTAAAAAAAAAAAATCCGTAAAAAAACGGAAAATGTCCTGGTAATTTTCTGCCAGTACATTCTCCGTTTTTTACAGATATTTCCGTAAACCCTAAAACGGATTTTTCCCGTAATTTAACAGTTTTTTAAAGTATAATTTACATAAATTTCTGTTAATCTAGGGTGCCAGGTAAATGGAGTCCTCTTTCGCGCTTCTTCTCAAAGGTTCTTGTTCCCAAGGTGCTTTGCGCGAAAAAAAAAAAAAAATGGAGAAACCCCTGTAAAAAATTATAACGGAAAATTCCTTCACACTTCTACAGTACATTTACCAGTTTTTTTACGATTTTTTTTACAGTGTGTGGCTGGTGTTAAACACTTTATAAAGTTGATGACACTGTAAAAGTTTGTATAATAGCTGAAGATGTTGAGTAAACTCAGAATAGCTGAAGATGTTGAGTAAACTCAGGAGATGCTTATGTTGCATCTGATGAGGTTAGACAGGGGGAAAACAAAATAAAATAAGGCTTTACACACACCAAGCTCCTGCACAGACTTATTTTAGAGATGTCACACAAGGTTTTGGTGCTGGACATGACTTTTGTGTCATCAGAGCAGAAATGCCTTATCTTTGCATATAGGTCTTTTTTATTAAGCTTTTGTGGGCTGGTCGATTTCCATCCATCCATCCACCCACCCACCCACCATCCATCCATCCATTTAAATAATGTATTTCGAAGAAAGAAAGATAAGATTTCTTACCCTGATGCATGCTCAATAAGATTTCTTGTTTCACCAAATATATATTAACATAAAAAAAATTCTAAAGATAATCTTATCCATCCATCCATCCATTTTCGTCCGCTTATCCGGGGTCGGGTCGCGGGGGTAGCAGCCTAAGTAGGGAGGCCCAGACTTCCCTCTCCCCAGCCACATGGAGCAGCTCCTCTGGGGGAATCCCAAGGCGTTCCCAGGCCAGCCGAGAAACATAGTCCCTCCAGCGTGTCCTGGGTCTTCCTCTGGGCCTCCTCCCGGTGGGACATGCCCGGAACACCTCACCAGGGAGGCGTCCAGGAGGCATCCTAACCAGATGCCCGAGCCACCTCAACTGGCTCCTCTCGATGTGGAGAAGCAGCGGCTCTACTCCGAGTCCCTCCCGGATGACCGAGCTTCTCACCCTATCTCTAAGGGAGAGTCCAGACACCCTGCGGAGAAAACTCATTTCAGCCGCTTGTATCCGAGATCTCGTTCTTTCGGTCACAACCCAAAGCTCATGACCATAGATGAGGGTGGGAACGTAGATCGATCGGTAAATTGAGAGCTTTGCCTTTCGACTCAGCTCTCTCTTCACCACGACAGACCGGTACAGCGCCCGCTTCACTGCGGATGCTGCACCTATCCGCCTATCGATCTCACGCTCCAGTTTTCCCTCATTCGTGAACAAGACCCCGAGATACTTAAACTCCTCCACTTGGGGCAGGACCTCATCCCCGACCCGGAGAGGGCATGCTACCCTTTTCCGGCTCAAGACCATGGCCTCGGATTTGGAGGAACTGATCCTCATCCCGGCCGCATCACATTCAGCTGCAAACCGCTCCAGCGAAAGCTGTAGATCACGAACTGATGAAGCCAATAGGACCACATCATCTGCAAAAAACAGAGAAGCGATTCTAAGGCCACCAAAACGGATCCTCTCAACACCTTGGCTGCGCCTAGAAATTCTGTCCATAAAAGTTATGAACAGAATCGGTGACAAAGGGCAACCTTGGCGGAGTCCAACTCTCACCGGAAACGAGCCTGACTTACTGCCAGCGATGCGGACCAAGCTCTGACACCGGTCGTACAGGGACCTAACAGCCCGTATCAAAGGGCCTGGTACCCCATACTCCCGGAGTACCCCCCACAGAACCCCCCGAGGGACGCGGTCGAATGCCTTTTCCAAGTCCACAAAGCACATGTAAACTGGTTGGGCAAACTCCCACGCACCCTCCAGGACCCTGCTGAGGGTGTAGAGCTGGTCTAGTGTTCCACGACCAGGACGAAAACCACACTGCTCCTCCTGAATCCGAGGTTCGACTATCCGACGGACCCTCCTCTCCAGAACCCCTGAATAGACCTTACCAGGGAGGCTTAAGAGTGTGATCCCCCTATAGTTGGAACACACCCTACGGTCCCCCTTTTTGAATAGGGGAACCACCACCCCAGTCTGCCAATCCAAGGGAACTGCCCCCGATGTCCACGCGATATTGCAGAGTCGCGTAAGCCAACACAACCCCACAACATCCAGAGCCCTAAGGAACTCAGGACGAATCTCATCCACCCCCGGAGCCTTGCCACCGCGGAGCTTTTTAACCACCTCGGCGACCTCAGCACCAGAGATTGGAGAGCCCGACCCAAAGTCCCCAGGCTCCGCTTCCTCAGTGGAAGACGTGCCAGTAGGATTGAGGAGGTCTTCGAAGTATTCCGCCCACCGACTCACAACATCCCGAGTTGAGGTCAACAGCACGCCATCCCCACCATAAATGGTGTTGGTCGCGTACCGCTTTCCCCCCCTGAGACGCCGGATGGTGGACCAGAATCGCCTCGAAGCCGTACGGAAGTCATTCTCCATGGCCTCTCCGAACTCCTCCCACGCCCGAGTTTTTGCCTCAGCAACCACCCGAGCCGCATGCCGCTTGGACTGCCGGTACCTATCTGCTGCTTCCGGGGTCCCACAGGCCAAAAAGGCCCAATAGGACTCCTTCTTCAGCTTGACAGCATCCCTCACCGCCGGCGTCCACCACCGGGTTCGAGGGTTGCCACCACGACAGGCACCAACAACCTTGCGGCCACAACTCCGATAAGCCGCCTCGACAATAGAGGCGCGGAACATGGCCCACTCGGACTCCATGTCCCCCGCCTCCCTCGGAACGTGTTCAAAGCTCTCCCGGAGGTGGGAGTTAAAGCTCCGCCTAACGGGAGACTCTGCCAGACGTTCCCAGCAGACCCTCACAATACGTTTGGGTCTGCCAGGTCTGACCGGCATCCTCCCCCACCATCGGAGCCAACTCACCACCAGGTAGTGGTCAGTTGACAGCTCCGCCCCTCTCTTCACCCGAGTGTCCAGGACATGCGGCCGCAGATCAGATGAGACGACAACAAAGTCGATCATCGAACTGCGACCTAGGGTGTCCTGGTGCCAAGAGCACATATGGACACCCTTATGCCTGAACATGGTGTTCGTTATGGACAATCCATGACGAGCACAGAAGTCCAACAACAGAACACCACTCGGGTTCAGATCAGGGGGGCCGTTCCTCCCAACCACACCCCTCCAGGTCTCACTGTCATTGCCCACGTGAGCGTTGAAGTCCCCCAGCAGAACAAGGGAGTCCCCAGGAGGCGCACCCTCCAATACCCCCTCCAAGGACTCCAAAAAGGGTGGGTAATCTGCGCTGCCGTTCGGCGCATAGGCACAAACAACAGTCAGAGCCCGTCCCCCCACACGTAGGCGAAGGGAGGCTACCCTCTCGTTCACCGGGGTGAACCCCAACGTATAGGCACCGAGATGGGGGGCAACCAGTATGCCCACTCCTGCTCGGCGCCTCTCTAAAATTGTGATTCTCAATTCAAGTCCTCAGGCCTCCCTGCTCTGAATGTTTTAGATGTGCCTATTCCAGAACAGCTGATCCACATGATTTCATGACCTCTTTTGCAGCCACCAACTCCTGCAGAAGCAGGTGTGTAAAGTGGCATATGCAATAAGGCTAGTAAAAAGAATATATATATATCAGCAGTAGTGTAGATATAAAAAGTAGTGTAAAAGTAGTGTAAAACTAAAAGTAGTGCAATTTGTCCTCATTACATACAAGCTCTTCTTGGAGCTGCTCCCCCAGGTGGGACAGGTCCTGGAAGAAGACCAGACTTAGCTTTTTTAGATTTTTCTACCTGGATTATTGAGCATTCATCAGGGTGTCTCTGGAAAAGTTCAGAGTTCAGTCACACACTTCTACTGGAGGTGATGTGGTGGATTTCCCTGAAGAACACAGAGTTTAAAAAAAGAGTTAATAAGATTATAACTTTAAATTTAAAAAAAGTTATATAGATAATAATATTAATAAAACAACAATACCTCTTCTTGAACTGTTGTTATGAGGTGGTTGAATCTCTCACTCATCATCCTCATCATCAGGGCTTTAATCAGCTCCAGGGCTTGTTGACATCAGTTTTAGTTTTTTCATAAAGTGATTAACTTTTTCACTTTCGGTTCTGGAGTGGAGCTTCAAAACAGTCTGAAGTGTTGACATGACGGATGTTGTGGCGGAGCTCAACTTTAAAGCCTGCACATCAACCCAGAGCTTTAAAAACTTCTACAGCTGCGACTGTGATCTGGACCGATCTGAATCACCTGATGGACGTTTAAAAGCAGCTGCTGTTAGCTGTGTTTGCAACAAGCTGCTCTCCTTGCTTGTAGAAGAGATGTTCACATTGGGATGATGTTGTTTCAAGTCCGTTACAGACGTGTTGAAAAAAAAAAGTGCTGCAGCTCTGAGCGCTGCTCTGCACGTCTGCACCAATCTCCGTGAAACAACAGCTTTGGGCTTGCGCTCGTCTTTTAACAAGGAAGGACACCGCAGCGAGAAGCTAATGTTACGCTTGCTGCAGATAATAGCGCAGTGCTGAAACACGCCTAGGAATTTTAGTTCCACGGCGCAATAAGAAAATTCAAAACTGAATTCGGAGCCCCCCCAGGCATCGCACTGCGCCCCCCCAGGGGGGCGCGCCCCACTATTTGAGAAACGCTGGTTTAGACAAATCATCTTTGCATCGTTTACAATCTGTCCAGAACGCAGCAGCTCGTCTTTTAACTTCAACAAAAAAATATGAACACATAACCCCTGTCCTGGCTTCTCGTCACTGGCTCCCTGTCCGCTATCGGATTGATTTTAAGATTTTATTGCTTGTTTTTAAAATCTTAAAAGGTCTGGCCCCGTCATATTTATGTGATCTTATTAACATCTACACTCCAGTAAGAGCACTCCGGTCTACCAACCAGTTTCTCTTAGATGTCCCCAGATCCAAAATGAAATCCAGAGGTGATCGGGCTTTTGCGGTTGCTGCTCCAAAATTGTGGAACAGTTTACCTGAGAATTTAATTAAAAATCTAATTTGGATCCCGACATTTTTTCTAATTACCGCCCAATTTCCCACCTCCCTTTTCTATCTAAAGTGCTGGAAAAAGCAGTTGCTGCTCAGCTGCAGGACCACTTACAACAACACTCCTTGTATGAGAAGTTCCAGTCTGGATTCAGGGCAGCTCACAGTACTGAGACTGCACTGCTGAGAGTTACCAATGATGTCCTCTTGGCTGCTGACAGTGGCTCTCCCTCCATCCTTGTCCTCCTTGACCTCACTGCAGCTTTCGACACTGTGGACCATAGTATCCTCCTCCACCGTCTTCATGTGGAGGTCGGTCTCTGCGACACCGTCCTGGACTGGTTCAAATCTTTCCTCTCCAATAGGCTGGAATGTGTTAGTCTTGGCAACGCCACGTCCCAGACAGTCTGTGTCTCCTGTGGTGTCCCTCAGGGGTCGGTTCTGGGGCCCCTGCTGTTTTCCCTTTACATGCTGCCTTTAGGTCAAATTATTAATCAGTTCAACATTTCTTTTCACTGTTATGCTGACGATACACAGCTTTACATCAGGACTGGAGCATCCTCATCTTCCACCTTGTCATCTCCATCTTCACTCACTGCCCTCTCTGCCTGCCTGGAGGCAATTAGGGCATGGATGAATCAGAACTTTCTTCAATTAAACTGCTCCAAGACTGAGGCCATACTGATTGGCACCCCTCACCAGGTACAAACATCTCCTATAACAACACTTTCCTTTTCTGGACAAGACATCCCCCTCTCCACCTCTGTTACTAATCTTGGAATAAAAATGGACTCCAATCTTACATTTGAAAATCACATTAAGCTTCTGTTTAAAACTTGCTTCTTCCATCTTCGAAACATCTCTAGACTTCGCCCATCCCTAACTTTTTCCGATGCTGAGAAGCTCGTCCATGCTTTTGTCTCCTCCAGGCTCGACTACTGCAACTCCCTGTTTATTGGAATCCCTGGCAAAAACCTTCAGAAACTTCAATATATTCAAAACAGTGCAGCAAGGATCTTGTTGCGAGTTCGTAAATTTGAACATATTACGCCCATTCTTCATAACCTTCATTGGCTTCCTGTCGCCTACAGAATTCAGTACAAAACTGCTCTCATTACACATCAATGCTTACATGGAGCTTCACCAGATTATCTGAAGGATATTCTTATTCCATACTCATCCACCCGGTCGCTGCGGTCACAGAACAGTAATCTCCTTCACATTCCGAGAACCAAATTAAGGACCATGGGAGACCGGGCTTTCAGTGTGGCTGCCCCCCGCCTGTGGAACTCTCTTCCTGACTGTCTGAGAGCCCCACAGTCTGTGGTTGACTTTAAGAGCGGCTTGAAGACCTTTCTTTTCAACCGAGCATACTCTACCTCCTCATGATTCTACTTTTGATCTTAGTTGATACTGTTATTGATTTTACTTGTTTTATTACTTGTTTTATTGACATTTAATTCTGTTGCACCTTGTAGCACTTTGAGATTTTCATTAATGAAAAGTGCGTTATAAATTGAATTTATTATTATTATTATTATTATTAATTTAAAGACCGCTCAGACTGTTGAGATTTTTAAATCTTTGCACAAATTTTGAGCAGATTTTATTGTTGTTGTATATTTACTGATACCTTTATTATGTTTCAGTGGCACTAGATGCATTTTACTCTGTTGTTTTTAGTTTTTATTTTTTTTAACTGTAAAGCACTTTGGTCGACTTCGGTTCTTTTTATGTGCTTTATATATACAATTGACATTGACATTGATAATCAGTTATTAGAACTGTCAATTGAGAACTTGAATCCTCAGTTTGAATATTTTTGGGCTCTTCTGTACGACTGTAAATTGTAGCTGTGACTGGGAGTGTGGATGGTTGTTTGTCTCTTTGTCTGTCTCTCTGATGGACTGGAGACCTGTCCTGGGTGTCCCCTGCCTTCACACAAAAGCAGCTGAGATTGGTTCCAGTCCTAAACAAGGGGGCATAACAGATGACTTATTAACTGATCTTTAAACATAAAACACTATTTCTTTTATGTTAAACTCAATCTGTAACATTTGAAATTCATTGTGTTTTATAAATATTTCATTAACTGTTTTGTAGGAATGAACACATGTGTAACATTCATTCAAAATATGCCTTTTAATATTAACAAATCTGTAGCATTTTTAAGAACCTATTAAGAATAAAATCTTCCAATCAAGCCTTGTTTGCACTAACTGTTGTGTTTGTAACATTTCAGATTAACTCTTAACTTTTGCTGATACAAAATATCAGTAATGTAATATAATAAACAAAGTGACATTTTTAAAGGAATCAGGTGACATTAGTTGATCCTCAGAGCTGCCTTTTTAATAATAATAATACTTTTATTTATAAAGCCCTTTAAAACAATCACAGCTGCAACAAAGTGCTGTACATATAAAATCATTAGTTAGCATTGAAGCTAGTGTTAGCTGATGAAGTGTTGCTCCAAGTTGTGTTTTGCTGTCGCACAGCCACTGATGAGACGCAGACACACTTGTTTTTCAACACTGTGAAAGACCTTTTCCTCCCAGTCACTGTGTAAATGTGTTTTCTTATGTTTTTCTGCCATTTTCCCCTCTGGGAGGTAAAACTACTAGCTTGTAGCTGCGCTGCTGCAGAAATGGGGAGTGGTCAGATTTTGAACTTTGACCCCAGGCACAACTGCTAAACTGTATACATAAAACTATTTCTTTTTTAAAGTTTTATTAATTATTTTCATTTCAAATATACATAATTGTAAATGTTATTTCTTAAATTTAAATATATAATTAATGCATTTTTTAATGTGGTGCGCCTTGATGAGTGCTATTTTTAGAACATGCCCCGCGGGCACCTCGTGGTCCCTGTGGGCAACCAGGTGCCGACGGGCACCGCGTTGGTGACACCTGCTGTAGCATCACCTGCGGGGCCACGCCTCGTCCTCGTCTCCTTCAGGTGGTGGAAGATTCAGTGAACATCCTTCTGTGGGCTCAGCTTCTCTGACAGATGTTTTTAAAAATCTACTATCAACTACCTGCCTCGATGAGGATTCACCCTACGTTCCACGTGTCCCTCATCAAACCAGTGGTGTCTAATCCGTCAAGTCCTCCAGCCAATCTTCCTCCCCCTCCCCGTCTGATCAACAATGAGCCTGCCTTCACAGACAGATGCCTGCTGGACGTACGTTGACGGGGGAGAGGATTGGGAGGGTTATGGTCCGGAGGAACGATCCTAGATCCCAGGATCTCAAATCTTGGGCCCAGGTCTCATCTCCTCTTTCTACAGGGACCACCCTGAAAAAAGGACTAAATCGCCAAGAGGCGATTCTTGGGGGGTGGGGGGGTGTCTGCAGGATTTCTGGCTTTGTCAGCCACACTCACTCTTTTTTCACTGCGGTAGCAGTTTCCACAATCAACCACACACACCTGCACCTGATTCTGAGGAACGACTCTGGTGGAGCTTAAAAGTCTCAGCCAGACACTCCTTTGATGCCGGAACATTATCAAGTCTCTGGTAAGTGGTGATGAACTGCTCCTAAGAAATATTTTATAGCCCTTCCACTATAATCTTGTTTTTGAATCTCCACGGTGACTCTAGTCCTGGACTCCACTCAGCCTTCCTAGGCCTTTGGGTTTTGCTGTGAATTCTTATTCACTCGGATCGTATTCACCAAAGAAACAAGAAAACTGCAGCCTGGAAAGAAACCATTTACCTATCTACTAACTTGATCCTCTCTCCAATGATCCTCACTTCTCAACCAGGAACCTCCAGCAGAACCAGAAACTCTCCTTCTCTCACGGACTGGCTACAACAAATACTTTATTTCAGTAAGAAAGAACTACTATCATTTCCTTTAAGAGATCTCAATTTAACAGATCCATTATTCACCATTGTCCTCTTCTCCCTCTGCAGCTCCCACCCCTGTGAATAAATTATTATTTTTGATAACTTTGTTTCTGTTTTTCTGTCCGGTCTGCCACTTGGGGTCAAACTACAGTATACTACAAATATGACAAGTTTACTTACAAGAGGGCAGAGTTCAAAACAGCCTTACACAGACGTTACATTGAAGCTCCGGTCACAAGGTCTGCCCAAGGACAGTATAAAGAAGTCCTTTTTATAATGCAATTATTTATTTATTATTTTAAATATATATATATATATATATATATATATATTTTTTTTTTTTATAATATATATATATAAATAGATGTACAGTACTGTACAGTCACCAAGCACTTTTGTTTCGCGGCGCATATTCTCCCGTTAATATAATTTAATGAGTGAAAAAATAACTGAAACGGTACGCAGGTAGACCAAACCGAACGTGCCGTACCGAAACGGTTCAGTACACCCATGTGTACCGTTACACCCCTACCATCTTTTGTCTGCATATACATTAACACCAACATATTACTACAAAAAATATTTTAAAGGCAGAAAAAAAATTCTAGTTATTCTGTTCTGAACAAAGGACCGCCTGTGATAAAAGTTATTTTTTAATATCACCCATTCGAATTTAACAAAGTTAATTAACAGCTAAATCACCCTTCCAGTGTCAACCTTTAGGAGTTTTACCACTAACAATAAACTGTCCATTATGAAGGTTGCTGTTATAAATGACAATGAGTTGAATTGTCTCCCTTTGTTTGCCTATCCTAACATAGTTAAGGAGTGAGTTGAATTGTCTCCCTCCTCCCTAGCAGGCACCATTCACATAAAGGGAGCTACCCTTTATGTGAAAGGGAGACAATTCAACTCATTCCTTCATCTTTAAAAACTGTGTTAGGATAGGCTAAGTGCTTGGTAACTGTACAGTACTGTACATCTATTTATTTATTTATTTTTTAAATTGTGTGATCCTACTTACGAATTTTTGACTTACGAACGGCCCGTAGGTACGGAACTCGCTCGTAAGTCGGGGACTACCTGTACTTTTTTCCTGTAGCCTTGAGTGTCTTTATGGGTGATCCAATCCAATCGTCTCAAATTCCGATAGAACAGTGCTCCACAAACCAAACAGTAAAGCTCTTCCATCATAAATCCAATTATATACATCGTCCACAGACAGGACTGACAGACACTTGACCTTTCACTCGCCTCCAGAATCCATCACGTAACTGCCAGGGTACGTCTGTGACGGGCAGCTGGCTCTCTTAGACCTGGACTCTTTGTAGAAAAAATATCTTGTCAATAAAGTTGATCGCCCATTATCCAAATCCATAATCACTTTGCGTTCGAGAGATGAGTGCCGAGGAACTGCAGACAAGACAAAGGGCCACGAAAGGTGAGGAAAGAGGGAGAGGAAAGGCAAGAAGCAGCCGCTTGCGACCAGTGCAAGGCAAAAAAAAAAAAGATGCTGGAAGATGAAATCTGCATCTCCATACAGATCCTCAGCAGAAGGAATCATGAAGTACTCTAAAACATTCTGGTAGATGGTTGCGGTGACCTTGGATTTAAGAAAGCAGAGTTTTCCAACGCCTGCTAGGGAGGAGGGAGACAATTCAACTCACTCCTTAACTATGTTAGGATAGGCTAATGCTGTGTTCCAGTTGCCTCGGAAGTCGAAATTACGAACCCGGAATGACGTCATTACCGAGTTGAATGCGTTCCAGTTAGCTTGTCGGCACGATGACGAAAACAAGATGGACGCCCGCTACGAAGCTGTTGTTGTTCTTGCTTTGTTGGATTATAAAAAGGTTTCCAGACCAGCAGCGAAGTTGAAAAGCAATTCTGAGGCTCTTGAAATGTTAACCAGGTATGTTGTTTTAACCAGTAGTTTTTATTTATTTATAAATAAGCTTATTTTTGTTAATTATGGTCTTGAGGCTCTTACATCTACTTTATAGTTTTAATTCGATCTCTTTTAGGATTATAGCAGCAGTACAGAAGTTATCATTAGATAAATAAAGTCAGAAAGTGCTGAACATTGTTTTTCTTTTCTTTTACTACCTCAGCATAACCATTAGCAGACATGTTTTTACGGTTTATTGTTAAAATTGTTATTAAACTTCAATCAATCAAAACTTTATTTCAGACTCATATGGTCCATAGTAACAAAACAATTTAATTTCTTTGTATTTTAGGATGCTGCTGATACACACAAACCTACGGACACATGGAATAATCATGAAGACTATGGGAGGTGATGCTGAACATGGATGACAACACGTTTGTGCGTCATTTCAGAGTCAACAAGACCCAGTTCACATCTGTAATGATGCAGCTGCAGGAGAAAGGCATAAGGAAGGAGCACTGTCAAGGTGCAGCACCAGTCCCTGTAGAAAAGAAGGTCCTGATGTTCCTGTGGTACATGGCCAACCAGAACAGCTTCAGGGAGATGTCTGACAAATTTGGTCTCGCAGTCCTCAGCACACAGGATCATCATGGAAGTACTGAAGGCCATTTTGCACAATGGGACACACCTTCATCCCCTGGCCTAACGAATTGATGCTGTGGTGATGATTGTCATCATGGCAGCCTGCCTTCTGCATAACCTCTGCATTGGGGCTTCACCAGTGTGTCAGGATCACCCAAACGGCTGTCCAAGGCAGGATGAAAATGACTAAATTACTCTTTACTGTGATGTGTGGATGCTGTACTTGTATTAGCTTGTCATAACTTGTCAAAAAATGTTCTAGTGTTAGTGCTGTTTTGATTAAATGTGTTTATCTGACATGCCACTCTCTCACTGTCATTTATATCTGTGTGGATAAACCACGCCAAAAACATAAGCTGGTATAGGTAAACAGTACACACATTTTACAGCTTCAAAAACCAGCTGCAAAACTTAGTTTCCCACAACAATAACACCTGCTTAAAAGTCAGTGCTTAAATAAAGCATTTCTATGTAGTAATTTTAAAACTCTGCCCGATGGTGTGCAGAACATGAGAGCACTAGTTTCCCTGCAAGTACATCGGTTTACAAAAACGTTGATGAAAAACTGCAGTGCATCATGACAAATTGTCGTGTTTGAATACCAGAGGTGTTCCTCTTTTACAATGAATTTACTTTCATTCTAAATAGTTTCTTTTCATTACCTGCTTTCCTTTATTCTACTGAAAAACCACGCTTATTGTGAAGTAAGACAAGAATTTGTGCATTTGTTATTTCAAATTGTTTTTAATAACGTATGACAACAAGGCACAGGTACAATTTGAGGTCTGAGGTCTCAGTAAAATGAGCTACCAGCTAAAACTAAATCAAAATAACTATCCATCCATCCATCTATTTTATGCTTATGTTTATTAAATGTTTTAGTGTTTAGTGTTTAGATGGTTACTGTTGCACCGAGGGACTGAGAGAAACGCAATTTCGGTCCTGTGTATGTCCTGTACATATTGCAGTTCTGACAATAAAGTTGACTTTGACTTTGATCTTGTTTCACATTTTATCTATCAGCCGGGTCATCAGTCTGCTCTCCTGTGTTCTCTCTGAGCTCTGCACATTGGACTCCTCTGAAATGCAGAAATCAGAAGTCATTTTAATACACATACAAGTTCATTGTTTACAGTGTGCTACATGTAATGGTGTTCCTATTGCTGTCTTACCTGCTGTAGAGTCGTTGAGTTGCAGTAAATAATGTAATAAAATATGTCAAGGAGTCACCATTCCTCTGGAACAAGGGACCAGGGAAACGGGTTTGTCTGCTCGGGTCCAGGAACATGTTCATCTCCATGTCGACAAACTGCAAAGAAATATACACATGGTTAACAACAAATCACAGATGGCAGTAACTCACAAAACTAACCCACAATAATAAGTATAAATAAGGTCGATTTTCACTCTCTCACACACACACACCCCCAACACAGACACACACACAGACACACACAGCTGTGGATTGACAGGATGGTTTGGGTTTCAAGTTTTGCATTTTTTTTTAAACAAAATAATTGATTCTGTTAAACTGGATTCCCACCCTGACAAGCCAAGATAAATCTTGATAGACCTTTTAAAAACAGTTTATGGTGCAAAACATTAGTTTACTAGCTAAAAACACATGTAAAGGTGAACAAAGAACAACGAGGTTGCAGGTCTCCTACGCAGCTACATCATCAAACACGACAACAATCACGTTCGACGCTCTTTAGAAAACACACACAGCTTAGAAACATCCTCTAATTATTAGGCGACATATTGTATAATAATCACTGTAAAGTACGAAATGCGTTACTGAGTTAATGATAAACAATGAACGCTGAACAGCTAAAACGAGTCCTGTGCTAAACAACAACAATGCCGCCTCACACCCGTTTAGCGTGCCGTTGTCGAAGCACAGAGGCTGTTTAAACACATCATTGTCGTTACTGTAAATAACTACAGTGCCTGAATGCGTTAATGTGAAGTTACGGCTGAGTAAACCACAAAGAACAGCGAAAAAGAGTAAAAAGTAACTCTTTCACTCACTGTTGATGCGAGGAGCAGCCATCTTGAAACGATGATCTCGGCGATCTCGGGTACGGTGCGGCGAGACCGAGTTCACGAGTTGTAATTACGACCTGAGGAGGCGTTCCAGTTGATTTTTACTGCTCGGAAGCTCGTAATTACAACCTCCGAGGACAACTGGAACGCAGCATAAGTGCTTGGTAACTGTACAGTACTGTACATTTATTTATTCATTATAATTTTTTTAAATGAGATGCATATTCGTAAGTCCAGAACCTCGTATACCGATGTGCTCGTAAGTCGAGGACTACCTGTAAACTGTCTGTCTGAAGAAAAACAATAACCAAGGCTTATCTAATCTGACTACAAACAGCCTTGGTATGTGAGTGCTTCCAGGAAAGCTGGCTAAAAACATCAAAGAACTGTGGCTGAATCTGAATGAGGCGCACAAATTTCTCCTGGGTCATGAGTGACCGAGGACGCCAACTGCATCTGTCCCCCACACCCCTCCCCGGAGAACTTTCTGTGTGCGCTTATCAGGAAAGCAGCTGGCTGTAAAACATCACAGAACTGTGGCTGAATCTGAATGAGGCTCATGGACAAATCTCACCGCTTAGACCTCAAAATGCAAATGTGATTTGTCTTAACTGTTGCTTGCTGGTAGAGTTTTTTTATGTCTCATATGGTGTCCTAATAGACAACATGTGATTTTTTTTTTGTAATACCACTGATGGTTCTTCCCCTTTTTCACACCTGAAACCATCCTTCTGATACGGATGAGAGAGGCCGCGCTGATAAGCAGCAGCTTCACACACGTAGTCCCCTTCAGGATGACAGTGCGTACATATTCACGCTGTACTTGTGCAAACTTGTGCAATGTCAATAAAGTTTCTCTGACTCTGACACTGCCCATGCCGCCAGAAGCACCAAAACCTGGTTTGATGTCCATGCCATCACAGTGCTCGACTGGCCAGCAAACTTGCCGGATCTAAACTCCATCGAGAATCTATGGGGTACAGTGTTTCCCCTACATAACTTGCCATGGGGGAGGGAGGGGGGGGAACGGAAGAACAAAGACACGTCCGGAACTGCGCAGTACCATAGTTGCCACGTCCGCTTATTATAAGCGACTTTGGGCTTGTTGTTTTCTGCAGCCGCCGATAAATTTTATGAGTCGCTTGTTGCAGCTTGTTTTGAAAGTACAGTCGCATGTTTGGGCTTGTTATTCTTTGTTCTTTATTCTTTGTCAAGAGTGACAAGACCACGATAAAATGAGTTCCAGTAAGTGGGGGAAATATGGGAAAATATAATAAAGAATGGGAGAATGAACGCACACTTAAAGCATGATTCAGGATAGAGATTAAATAAAGTTTTTTGTTGACTTAGCTTACTATGAGTTTGCTGTTTAATTTTAATTTTATTTTTCAATTCGTGCGCATCCTTTATGATTGTCTGTTGTTGTCGTTGTCCATTGTTGTCATCCCTCTTCATTTAAAATTCAGGTCTCTCTGGTAAATGAGTCCCAGAGGCTTAATGGGATTAATTTGTATAAATATGCAAAATGTATTTTTATTTTTTTGAGTGGATACGTTCTTCAAAGTCTTAAGCATAATTTTGCTCTTTAAATGTAATGCCATACTAAATGTATGTTTATACTGTTTAAAAACGGCCCTTGTTTTACACAATGGGATTGGTTGCCTGTTGGGCTTGTTTTGGGTTTGTTTTCAAATAGTGATTTGCTTGTTTTGGGCTTGTTATCATGGGGCTGGTCGCTTGTTTCTGTCGTGAGATCTGGCAACACTGCGCAGCACTCTGGCAGATAGAGACAAAGCCGAGAGCCGCGCGCAGAAGAGGAGAGCAGAGGAGAGACGCACTGAAGCGTTCAGTTTTATTTATTTATTTTTCGGTGAGACAAACGTGAGATGTGCGCTCAGCCACGTGTTAAGTTTTTGTTTTGTTTTTCGCCATGGGGAGGGTGACGTGAGCCGTGTGTGTGTGTGTGTGTGTGTGTGTGTGTGTGTGTGTGTGTGTGTGTCAACGTGAGGGAAGAGGCTGCTTTTCACCTGCAGTGCGGCTGCTAGTTCAGCATTCGGTGGCGACAGGTGGTTGGAGCCATAGATATATATACACTAGATAAGCTGAGGCAGAAGGGCGAGGCAAAGCTCCGCGCTGGACCGAGCGCCGCGCCACGCGCCTGTGCTGCGCGTGGGGGGTTCACAGCAGAGCACAGCGTGAAGCAGCGTGTGGCTCCAACGTTTTCGCTCCAAATACTTGATGTCATTTGAGCAGAAGCAGGGCGGAGCGTTTAGCTACGGGGACAAATTGAGGTCGCTGATTGGTCATTTGCTGACAGCCTACTGATTTGATTGACAGGTCGGGTCTGAGAACAAGTTCATTCATTCCTCCTCATCGGAGGAGGAAGTGAATGGTGACCGCTTCAAGCGATCACTTGACTTTTGGCAAAAAAACAAAAGAAAAGTCCAGATCAGCGATGAAGAAGAGGAATTTAATTCATTTGTGTGTCACACAAAACAGTCCGCCACCAGGGCAGTTTATTGTGAGACACCGCGCGCGCGTGAGCGGTCGTAAAATTTGAGCTTGGCACGTTCGCGCAAGCGTTCAAAGGCTTGTGCAAGCGCAGCTCACACAGCGTGGCGCCGCGTAGCCTCGCGCTAGCGCGGAGCTATGCCTCGCCCTGGAGTCTCCGGCGTCGTCACGCGGCGGCCATCTTGCTACAGACAGCAACATTAGCTGCAGCTGTGGAAAATCAGAGTCAGAGTCAGAGTCAGAGAGTCTTTATTGTCATTTGCACCGCATGTGGTACATGAGATGAAAACGAGATTATGTACACGAGGTCCCAGTTACATCCAACAACAAATGAAAGAGAAAAACAGTAATAACATCGAGAACTAACTAAGAAAAACATCAACTAGTAATACACTAAGCCTAATATAGTGGGAATAAACAGCAGCACGAACATGAGTTTGTATGAGCAGATGGTCACAGATGGTCACAGATGAACACAGCAACAAGAAAACATATCAGCATCACCATGATGTGATATTTTGCAGTGTTTATTTTAATTTTATTTTTATTTATTCATGAGTCTAACAGCCTCAGGGTAGAAGCTGTTCCTCAGTCTAGTGGTTCTACACTTGATGCTCCTCAACCTCCGTCCTGAGGGGAGTGGGGCAAAGAGTGAGTGTGCTGGATGAGTGAGGTCTTTCATGATACAGGTGGCTCTTTTCCTGCATCTAGAGGTGTAAATGTCTGTGATGGTGGGGAGACTGACTCCAACAGACTTCTGTGCAGCCTTCACCACTCTCTGCAGAGCTTTTCTTTCTTCAACTGTGCAGCCTCCATGCCACACGTTGATGCTGGAGCACAGGATGCTCTCCACTGCACACCTGTAGAACGAGGTGAGAACTGGGCTGCTCAGACCGGCTCGTCTCAGCCGTCTGAGGAAGTAGAGTCTCTGATGACCTTTCTTGATCAGGCTGGTGGTGTTGTTGCTCCAGCTGAGGTTATCATTCAGGTGTACACCCAGGTATTTGTAGCTGGAGACCACTTCCACTGCAGACCCACCTATTACCAGTGGGGCATGGGTGTGTTTGTTCCTTCTGAAGTCCACAATCATCTCCTTTGTCTTCTTCACATTCATGTGAAGATTGTTCTCTTTGCACCAGCTCTCCAGATGTTCCACCTCCTGTCTGTAGCTGGACTCATCATTGTTTGTGATGCATCCCACCACCGCTGTATCATCTGCAAACTTAACAATATGACAGCCTGGAAGTGTGGCTGTACAATCATATGTGAGCAGAGTGAACAGAAGGGGGCTCAGCACACATCCCTGAGGAGAGCCAGTGCTGAGGGTTATGGTGGAGGAGGAGAAGTTGTGGATCTTCATGTATGGAGTGTAAAATGTATGGAGGTGAGGGATTTACAAAAACAAAAATACGCTTAACTTGCTGTAATCTTGACAGATTTAGAAACGGTTTATTTGTTTTAAAATGTTATTAACGTGGCTATGATTTTTTTGGTAATCAGACAGCAGTTTCATCTTTTTTAAAACGCTTTATTCGTGTTTCATATTTGTAGTTGGGTGTCACACTCATCGAGAATATAGAATTTAAATTCTGTTTTTATTACACCAATAACTATTTTATAACAAAATAATCTTTTGTATAAATCACTGTCTTGATCATGACTGTATTTATTAGCATACTATTAACAAGAGCCTTTGATTAAGGGCTAGCTAGTATTCCAAATATTTCCCTAGCATTTTTAGATCACTAGGAGCTCGTTGTTTTTAACTGAACTAAAGCTGCACATGATTTCCAAGCGGTTTGGTATGTTCAAAACTAATTACTGCTTTGTGTTTTACAGAAATACTCTTTGACAAGATGCCTGACTTTTGTGCAGCCTATGGATGCTCCAATAGACGTAACATCAAAACAAGAAACCGTGGGATCACATTTCACCAGTAAGACTCTGTGACAGTATTATTACTTTAATTAGAATAATCATAGTTATATTTTGGATCAGTGCACATTACAGGTCATGCTACACACAAAAATGTGAGATAATATTATTGACATAATATTATACATAATATATATTTACATAATAATGTAATAATATATATAAATACGTCCGTTTGCTGACTTATCTATAATTTAGATGATAGATTTGAGCAGGTTTAGACTGACACAAATTTACCATCAGCTTTACGGGTTCTCAACTTTTTTAGATTAAATCAATAAATCTGTGGCTCAGTGAATGTAATGTAACTTGACAGGAAACGTTATTATGTTGACCTACCAAAGGCAGAGTCATTTAATAACAAAATCATCAAATTACAATCACAACATATTTACATAGATTGATCGATCACAACTTATAACTAACTTTTCAGCAGATTAAAACATAAGACAACAGAACACAAGTTAATGGGTCTTATATTAACATATTTCTGTGGCACAAACTTACAGTTTACATTTAGAAATAAACATAAGGAGTTAAGGAGGAAGAATAAAGAAAGGAAATGGTTGAATCTTATCTTGAGATGTTTAACCAGAGTGGCTCATCCTCTGGTCGGTTTCGGCTTGACATCCGTACCGTGATGAAACGACGTTTACCTTCGTGAAGATTTTCTTATCTCGACTCCAGAGGTCTGCTTCAGCCTCCCAGAGTGATGTTATCAGCTCCGATCGATCAACGTTCCCACCCTCATCTATGGTCATGAGCTCTGGGTTATGACCGAAAGAACAAGATCTCGGATACAAGCGGCTGAAATGAGTTTTCTCCGCAGGGTGGCTGGACTCTCCCTTAGAGATAGGGTGAGAAGCTCAGTCATCCGGGAGGGACTCGGAGTAGAGCCGCTGCTTCTCCACATCGAGAGGAGCCAGTTGAGGTGGCTCGGGCATCTGGTTAGGATGCCTCCTGGACGCCTCCCTGGTGAGGTGTTCCGGGCATGTCCCACCGGGAGGAGACCCAGAGGAAGACCCAGGACACGCTGGAGGGACTATGTTTCTCGGCTGGCCTGGGAACGCCTTGGGATTCCCCCAGAGGAGCTGCTCCAAGTGGCTGGGGAGAGGGAAGTCTGGGCCTCCCTACTTAGGCTGCTACCCCCGCGACCCGGATAAGCGGACGAAAATGGATGGATGGATGGACTCCAGTAAATTAGTCAAGCCAGACGCGCATGCCCTGCTGCGTTTTACAGGCGACCAACTTTCATCTTGCCACGGTCTCGTGAGATCTGCTTCAGCCTCCCAGAGTGATGTTATCAGCTCCGGTTTGGTTTCAAGATAACTTCCAGAAAGAGTTCACAGCTTGGAGCTGGGATACTCAGATGGCTCACAGCTGACGTGCTGTTTAAGCCTCGCTGAAGACGTGGGCCTTTGACTCAATGGCCGGACGTACATCAGCTTGGAGGAAGACGTCTATGCATCTTCCATTCTCCCAGAGAACTCACTGTTGTAGAGCTCGTGGTTCCCTTTGCACTCCAAGAATCAACAGGAAGTGTCCCTTTAAGAAGGGGGTGTGACTTAGTCACATACTTCCTGCTGATTGGTTGTCCTAACACTAGAGAGGGTGTGACTTTGCAAGTCTGTTAGTCTGAGTGACAGGTAGGTTAGACAGTAAATAAAGAAACATGCGTCAGAAGATGCAGGTGCATGTGAACAAGCCATGTACTTTGTTTTGAGAACAGATTCATTGTTTTTAGAAAGGACGGGAGACAGAAAGCAAGTTATGTCTGGAACTTTTCCTTCGTTCCAAAAACAGTTCAAACAAATACGAACGGACTGTTCAGTCAACTTTAGACACTTATTCTGCATAGAGCAGACAGCTTAGAGCAAGATCATTCTGAGGTGTTCTCTTAACTTTGGCATATTTAAAATATACCAGCTTAGTAAATCATCATTACATGACAAAAATATACTGTAGATCAATTCTGAATTAACACACATTAAAAAGAAAGTTCAATCGGATTAATTGGTGTCCATTGATTCAAAATAATTGTTAACCAAAATAGTGTCCACTTGTTTCCTTGAGAGCTTCAAGAACGTGTAACACTTAGAGTTTCAGAGAGATGTGGAGAGGCCCACATCCCATACGGACATGAGGGTGCTATATCTCTACAGTCCCCCTTTTTGGAAATCATCGCCTGTCCTTGGAGATGAGTTCCAACATGAAAGGATACCACCGAATGTCTCTGACCTCTATGTAATCCAGCAAGTGGAAAAAAATTTTTTTCAAAATTATACTCCCATAACGTTTTTGGAAATTCCATACTGTTCGTAGGTAATCCCATTGCGGTAAGCTTTTAATCCTTTGGAAAACATAGTCTGTTAACCCATGGAAAACTGAGTCTGTGATCCCTTGGAAAACAAAGTCTTATAATCCACAACGGTAAATCCACAACGATGGGGGTTATTGATTTCATCAGCAAGAATGGATTTTAATCAGCATGTAGAGGGGATCCCTCGATTGAAGCAGAGGAGGCGGCCCTTGGATGAAGGTTGAAGACCAACGTTGGATCAGCAGGTCCCCACATCGAAGGTTGCAGGCTGGATGGCTTCCAGTCGGTGCCACCCTGGTTCAATGTGTCATGCAATTATGTGGTTTTAGGTGGGCTTATGATTGGGATTCTACATTAAGCCTTACCTATATGCACCTGGTATGTAAGCTATCATGGATTAGATCAGCTACAATTACCAATTAAGGGGTGGATCAATGCTGTAAAAATCAGATATAGGGATCTATACCTATAGAAATGTGGAGGGCTTCTGTAACGAAGGCCTCTTCTTTCAAACTATTCCTCCATTCATTATTTAGTTTAGGTTAAACTAAAATAAAAATGAAAACTAGTTTGGTCTAAATGTCTGTTGTCTTTTAGACGAACGACGCAAGATTTGGTATTCCCTATAAATTTCGAAGTCTATGGCGAGACTCGTCAAAATGAATAGATCTAGAATAGAGACGATCGAATCGGTTCTATCTAAATGATTGGGAGATCAGGGTAGATTATAGTACCTTAAGTAGTATTAATCTACAATGACTCATCAAAGATTGAGATCTTTAACAAAAATGAACAGCATGTTGGCATAGTTAAATCCATTTAAGTCTTCAACTAATAATCAAAACCTCTATTGGCTGGGAGTGTTCAGAAAACAACGACAACTTCAATAACAACAAAAGTAGCAATCAAGCCACTAGAAAACAACGTTTCACTACAACAAACTCACTCTGTTGGTCAGATTCCAACTTGTCACACACAAGAAAAACAGTTCTTAGCTTTATAACCGATGTCAATTAAATACTGCAGATTTAAACGGTTGTTAAGGTTAGTTTTTGTTGTGGGTTTTATGCTTAGCGTTTCTAAGTTCTAGTTGGAATGGTTTCTTTTCGCAACTAGAATAGTTTAAACTGTTTAGTTTATTTACTATCCTGTGCTTGGACGACCTTGTTTTCCCATGAAGTCTTTGAGTTTGCGAGATCTTTGTCGTTTGTGGGGTTATTGAAATCTTTGTCCTTGACATGGGCACGACCTAACATCACCCCCCTGTGGTCATGGGGGACCACGCACCCAGGTGTGGACGTCCATCCATGGGCACGAGTTAGGATGCCAGTGTTTAGTTTAAGCTGTTCGCGCAGTTTATTGGGAACCTTGTACAGGAACCTTACAGGTTTGGGCCAACGTATCTCTGTACGTTTACCTCTTTCTGCGTAATTCAGGTGTGTCACAACTGTTGGCGCCGTCGCAGGTGTGTCTGACAGGTCAGACTGCGACGTGTCACTGTCGTTGTGATGTGTGTCTTCCCACTTCATGACTGAAGAGGCGCTCTTTGAGTCTGTAAGAACTATGTCATCTCTGAGTAGTTCCAGATTCAAAAGCTCTTGAACCAAGGTTTCATCGAAATCTAGGCTGATGACTGAATTACCTATCCCAGAGGACAGTACAGCGTCCTTGGTGTGGGATCCTTGGACCTCCACACCTTTCTCTACCTGTGGTAGATAGTGAGAGTCTGCCCCCCTTTTGTTTGAGGAGGGGTCCTCAAAATCTGTAACAATGAAGTCCAAGTGACTGTCAGCGTGTAGTAGACTGTCACGTTCCGGACTCAGATGTCCTTGAACCAATATTTCACTGAAAGCTTGGCTGATTGCCGAATTACCTGTCCCAGAGGACAGTACAACGTCTTTGGTGTGTGATACTTGGTTCTCCACACCTCCCTCTACCGGTGGTAGGCAGTGTTCAGTGAGTGCTGAAGGCGTCAGCTCACAAAGGAGGTTCTCGTGTTGGGCCAGAGTCTGGTCCAGTTGTTGAGTCTCTTCTGACTCACCTGTATCTGGAGGTTCACCTACCGGGCTTGTGGTCTCGGTTGGGGAATCCTTTTTGACCTCAGCGGTACCTGCTGTTAGACAGTCAGTGTCCTGACCTCGGGGAGGCACCTCAATTGGCAGTGGACTGCTCACTGTGGCCCACATTGTCTGATTGCCATAATTTATAATCGCTTCAAAGCGATTTATAAAATCTTGGCCAACCAAAAATGGAGTCTGGAGTGAGTCAAGTTCAGACACATATACCGGGTGGTATAGTGACATTTTGCCAATCTGCATGTGAACCATAGCTGTTAGGGTTGTTCTCGTCTTTGCGAGGCCCCGTTGCTCACCATAAGTGTATTTCACAAAGGGTATCCGCCTGTTAACACCGTTAGCGGCGGTCCTTAGCTCCTGAAACAGCTCGGCTGACATGACAGACACGTCTGAGCTGCCATCCAGGAGTGCTTCTCGCGCGAGGACCCCATCCAGTCTGAGTGGCAGGTAAGCTTTCTTAGTGGGCCCCATTCTCATAAATTTACACAGAAACCGTCTAGGTTTAAGCACACGCTTCTGTTCACATGTACCTCCGCCTGTGTAAACTTCGTTGCTGTCAGCATCATGATGGCTGTGTGCCTCATGACCTTCGGGACGCTGAACATCAGCAATTTGTTTGCTGTCAGCATCTTTGTCAGTGTTGACGTTGTTGTTGTCAACTGTGTGCACTGAGTTGTTGCAAAAGGCAGTGCTGCGCGTCGCTTCGTCAGGTTGAACAATGTTGTTTGCGTTATCATCAAGGACAACGTCACAACTTGTGTCAGCTTGGTCAACCACTGTAACATTCAAATCATTTGACAAACAACTTACCACCTCAGTCTCTTCCGAGCGCGGAGGCGTCGTTTCCTTAATCTGGAGAATGTGTGACTCTTTGCACGTCTCTAACTGTGCAGCTCGAGGTGTAGGGTCAGGAGGGCCGCTTCTCGGGGGTACATGTCGGGACAGACCATTTTTCAATGGGTCACGGCGCCCAGACATCAACTTCTCTCGAAGTTCACCCACTGTAAGGACTAGGCGAGAACTCTTTTGGTTCGATCTGAACCATCTTGGTTCACCTAGAGAGCGAACACCTATCTTTTGTGGTCCTTTGCTCATCCCAGGGTTTTCAACCTGAGGCGCAGAGGGAGCAGAACTCCCTGTGAACCGAAATGAGTCACTTTTCCAGCTGGAGTCAACATACTGTAGTTTGTTATTATGAAAATCCTGCTTACTCTCGCACTCTGTAGGAGAGGGAACCTCTTCTAATGTCTGCGAGTGGGATGTGACCTTTTGACCTGGACAAACCTCTGATGGTATCCTAGGTTGTATCTCGGCCTCAAAAACTGTCGTAGCGTATTGTTTTATAATTTCCATGGTATCTTTTTTGCAATCAACCTTGAAACGAACACATTTCTGTTGAAAAGGCATAAGATTCTTAATGAAAAGACTTTTAAACTCCTCATCTTCCTCTAATCCAGGGACAGTTTTGCCCCCGGAGTAGACAGAGATCAGCCTGTCGTAGAATGACAGGGGATTTTCCCACTTATCCTGATGGACGTCCACCGCAGCTAAGTAATTAGCATACGATGAAGCAGATTCTCCCACTTTGCAATAAGCACGGGCAAGAGACACACGGCTCCCACGCATCCATCTAGGTTTGATAGAAGAGGAGGCCCCCTCAGGTGGCTCACCTGTTTGAACGTCCATCTTTGTACTGATTTTCTGTGAAAAAATCAAGTAAAGTGGGTCTTATTTCGCAGCGTGCAAATATGCAAAGTGTATGAGCTGCTCAGAAAACATCCAAGATGTTAAATGAAATAAAAATCAGTGATTTTTATTAATTTGTCGACCTGTGACAAGATCAACAAAATCGGCCATCATTGTGTGATTTCTGTGAAAATCAAGACAAAAGATGCCTCATGTGTGTTATTTTAAACTTGCAGTTTAAAATAAACAGGGACAGACAGCTTGTTATGCACAGAATTTATGATAAAAGCGTCAAGTTTTATCAAAATGCAGACATGTCTGTATTAAATCTGTGTAACTGTTCTGCCATCAACATTTGATTATATGTGAAAATCAAATTAAAGGGTGCTGTGTGTCTGTCACGTCAACTGTACTCTATTTAAAAAAAACGGAAAGTTGACCTCAGACTTAATTGCATCAAACTGTAGTCTAATGCAACCAGCACCCAGCAGGTGGGTGTGCCGCGCTGGATAAGTTTATCACAGCGACTGCAATTCTCTTTCCGACCGCTATAGAGGCGCTGTTGTCGCCTGTGAGCGCAGCCCTGATCTGCTAAACATTCACAGACGTCTAACAACGGACCAAAAACATCAATCAGAACCCCAGTCTCACAAAAACGAAATTATGTGAGCAAAATCGGTTGAACTGTGAAACTTTTTAAACTGCGTTTAAAAGAAAAAAGGTCGGTCCTCATAAAGCAGTTGTAGCTCCCGGTATCACGTGACTCGGTCACATGGCGATCGGTAGCCTCTGAACAACTTACTCATACATCCACTAAAATCTCAAAAACACCGCGTTGAAACAGTCTTTTCAATGACAGTAATGGACAAACAAGCATGGAAACTTGTCTGGGACAAGCAGCTGAAGTGAAAGTTGACGAGGAGTGAGCTCCTCACCCCCTCAAGCGTCAACACTTACAGGGTAATCGACCAATCACAGCGAAGACAGAACATGCAGTTCTAAAACCCAAGTGGTCATGGGAAATGGAGTCTTCTAAACCTTACGCCACTCACGTGCGACGTGCCGTTCGAGCGGTGCGTTCACGGACCTGCGGTCGGTCGAACCAGCGAGGAACGGACTTTTCAACGTTCTAAAACACTTATAAATATCGCAAAACACCGCGGTTAAGCCAGTCTTCGACGATATCACGTGCATAGAACCCAAACAACACAGATAAACTGTCAGAAATGTGTGCAAAAATGAATCTGACAACCAGCAGTCTACAGAACCAACTTCTTTGAACATGACACACAATGGACCAATCACAGCGCCTCTGTAGCCGAATGCCTCTCGGTACCGCTAACGTTAGCTCGACCCAAAGTTCTGGACACTCTTTCACAAAATAAACGTAGAATACACCACAGAAAATACTGCTAACAAGCCCAACCACATCCAGGCTACCCCCACACCTCCCCAAGAAGGCAGCACGCTAACTGTGTACAACAACGGACTTTACGTCAATAGGAACCGGAGGTCGGAGCCGTTCGGTCCAAAACTGAGTGGGCTCACCCGAACCTCAGCCAACAACACGTTGTAACAGAAATAGGTAAAAATGGAGCAGCAAATGTGTGAAACAGACTTTCAGCAGCAACCCGCAGATGCAATAAAATGAAGCAGGGCCGTGACACGGCGGTCACAAAATGACAAATGCACGCTTTAGCTTGCGACACGGTATGAAACGTCTCATAAACACAAACATTCATTCATCCGCAGCTTCAAACACACGTTGAAATGTGAAAGAAAAGATAATTCTAACGGGAAACGCACCAGACAATGCCACGATTAGCAATCTCTGTGACACTCACCAGCCAAAACTATTCCATAAGTCCAAAACAGGATAAAAACTATATGCCAACACGTTATGAGCACAGAAACATCAACTTAATCTTTCAGAAGACCTGTACGTGGGCCACCAATTGTAATAATATATATAAATACGTCAGTTTGCTGACTTATCTATAATTTAGATGATAGATTTGAGCAAGTTTAGACTGACACAAATTTACCATCAGCTTTACGGGTTCTCAACTTTTTCAGATTAAATCAATAAATCTGTGGCTCAGTGAATGTAATGTAACTTGACAGGAAACGTTATTATGTTGACCTACCAAAGGCAGAGTCATTTAATAACAAAATCATCAAATTACAATCACAACATATTTACATAGATTGATCGATCACAACTTATAACTAACTTTTCAGCAGATTAAAACATAAGACAACAGAACACAAGTTAATGGGTCTTATATTAACTTATTTCTGTGGCACAAACTTACAGTTTACATTTAGAAATAAACATAAGGAGTTAAGGAGGAAGAATAAAGAAAGGAAATGGTTGAATCTTATCTTGATATGTTTAACCAGAGTGGCTCATCCTCTGGTCGGTTTCGGCTGGACATCCGTACCGTGATGAAACGACGTTTACCTTCGTGAAGATTTTCTTATCTCGACTCCAGTAAATTAGTCAAGCCAGACGCGCATGCCCTGCTGCGTTTTACAGGCGACCAACTTTCATCTTGCCACGGTCTCGTGAGGTCTGCTTCAGCCTCCCAGAGTGATGTTATCAGCTCCGGTTTGGTTTCAAGATAACTTCCAGAAAGAGTTCACAGCTTGGAGCTGGGATACTCAGATGGCTCACAGCTGACGTGCTGTTTAAGCCTCGCTGAAGACGTGGGCCTTTGACTCAATGGCCGGACGTACATCAGCTTGGAGGAAGACGTCTATGCATCTTCCATTCTCCCAGAGAACTCACTGTTGTAGAGCTCGTGGTTCCCTTTGCACTCCAAGAATCAACAGGAAGTGTCCCTTTAAGAAGGGGGTGTGACTTAGTCACATACTTCCTGCTGATTGGTTGTCTTAACACTAGAGAGGGTGTGACTTTGCAAGTCTGTTAGTCTGAGTGACAGGTAGGGTAGACAGTAAATAAAGAAACATGCGTCAGAAGATGCAGGTGCATGTGAACAAGCCATGTACTTTGTTTTGAGAACAGATTCATTGGCCCTCATTCATGAACCGTTCGTACGCACAGATTTGTGCTTAAACTGTGCTTACGAGTGATTTAGGAGCATATGTGGCATTCAAGAATGTTTACGTATCCTACGATTTTTTTCAGATACGAACAAAATCTACGTGTGGTCCGGACCTGTCGTATATTTTACGAGCGGTCCGTCTGCTGTCATCCAGACAGCATTACTCCACAAATAACTTCATATTTCGTTATTTAGGAAATGTTTAGAGTTTAAAAAAGTCACGCACCACAATTGTTTTTGACAATAGGTTCTGTTTGAAGTCGAATTATAATTTTAAATGTAATAATGACTAACGGATTAAAGTATTTAAATGAAAATCAATTTGTTATCAATGCCGTTTTCTAACACTACAATATTAATATGAAGATCTCAAACTGAAATCAACTTAAACCATGAATTAATTTAAGTTTAATTTGCCGCGGTATCGCAGACTTCGGTAAGCCAGACTTTACACTGACTTCCTCCTGCTGATGTTACAGCTCTCATGTGGCGCAGTCAGTAGAGCACTGCGTCGCAGTTCCGAAGGTTATGGGATCGCCTCCCGTGGGGGGACAACGTTTTTTTTTTCTTTTAATTCATTCCAGATTTAAAAAACACAAGAAAACTATTTACAATACAACAAGAAATAAAGCATAAAGCCTTTTTAATTTGGAATGAATAAATAATCTAAAGTAAGAAGGAAAAAAAAAGAATCATACCTTGTGGGACTCGATCCCACGAGGTGTAGAAAAAAAGGTTAGAAACAGCTAACAGCGCAATGCTTTAACCAGTAAGCTACCAGGACGCACGCATGTTTTGAGGTCCACATTTATTATAAACAAACTTTCTTTGGTTTTAGCTGGTCATTTACTTCCATGAGTGACGCTGCTAATAAGGACAGATCTTCTTTTCTTGTCATCAGAGAGCAGAACTTCATTCTCTGCACCGGTAGAGTTCTTCTTTTTGACTTTTCGCTGTCATTTTATGAACGTACACGTTTTGCCTCTGAGGCAGGAAACGTAGCCTTATATGGCGTTTTGAAGGGTGGGAATTATGTAAATAAGCTCACGCGTGCACGCGCAGCTGTTTAGAACAGGTGAGATTCATCAACTTTAAGCAGCCCGTTTACACGCTTTTCCTGTGGATAGAAGACTGTGTTGGATCTGACGTGGCATGTTCTTACGAACGCTTCTTGAGAACAAAAGTGGGAGAAACGTAGGATAAGAATACGAACAGTTTCATGAATGAGGGCCATTGTTTTTAGAAAGGACGGGAGACAGAAAGCAAGTTATGTCTGGAACTTTTCCTTCGTTCCAAAAACAGTTCAAACAAATACGAACGGACTGTTCAGTCAACTTTAGACACTTATTCTGCATAGAGCAGACAGTTTAGAGCAAGATCATTCTGAGGTGTTCTCTTAACTTTGGCATATTTAAAATATACCAGCTTAGTAAATCATCATTACATGACAAAAATATACTGTAGATCAATTCTGAATTAACACACATTAAAAAGAAAGTTCAATCTGATTAATTGGTGTCCATTAATTCAAAATAATTGTTAACCAAAATAGTGTCCACTTGTTTCCTTGAGAGCTTCAAGAAAGTGTAACACTTAGAGTTTCAGAGAGATGTGGAGAGGCCCACATCCCATACGGACATGAGGGTGCTATATCTCTACAATAATAACATAATATATATTTACAGCACTTTGGTTGACCTTGTTGTTGTTTTAAGTGCTCTATAAATAAAATGGTATGGTATGGTATAAGGCTTGTAAAAGTATCTTTATATAAATTATGATTCAGTGTTTCTTTTGGACACCATTTTTAATAGCTGTTTTTTGTACCAAAAGTAAATGCAAGCACATCAAAAGTATGATATATGTGTATCCTTGTCATTACTATAATTCAAAGGTAAAGAAAGGAAGTGTGGAAAATAATGACCAGCTTCTTCATGTTTTTAAGGTTTCCCAAAACCAGAGAGAGGAGGCGGCAGTGGGAAGTTGCCCTGAGAAGAGAGGGTTTTGTTGCCCTGAACAGGACACTGCTCTGCAGTGATCACTTCATGTCTGAGGACTTTGATCGGACAGGGCAGACTGTTAGATTAAAAGATGGTGTTGTTCCAACACTTTTCAATTTTCCATCTCATCTTCAAAGGTGTGGTGTTAAAACAAGCATAAAAGGCAATGTGACCGCACAGGATGAGACAGAGTCCCTACCAGTTGAACCAATGTCCTCTGCTGACCAGTTCTACCACATTGACACATCAACAAACCTGTCAGCTGTAGATATGTCCTCTGTAGAAGAAGAAGATCTTCCATCACCGTTTGCTGACATTCCTGCTCTTATACATGACCACAGCTACCTTCCCAGCCGCTTCGATGGTCTTGTGGAAAACACACTTGTGTACATTTCAGGTAGAGGTTGACTTATACTAGATTTGACCTATTACCTGTAGTGCTAACATTCAGCATATAATATTCAAAAGCTGAAATGATGGTCAAATAATGAGATGATAGTCCTAAAAAGGAAATGTAACCTTAATTTTACTATGTTTATTATTAATATTGTTCATTTGTCTAACTCTATTTCAAGGTTTTGTTGTGCGACGGGCATTGAGAAAGTTGTCCTGTGATGTCTGCCGTGCCAGCCTGGTGACAGACGCTGCAACTGCCAGTGAAGACAAGAGCTACCACCTGCTGACTCTGAGAAACAAAGGGGGGGTGATGATTCCTTCTGAAGGCACAGTGAGGGTAGTTAGGGCAGCAGAGTGGGTCATTCGTCAGGCATCTGCAGATTGTTTTTCAAGCTAAGGCTACATCACTTGGCAAAAATCAATAATTTGCATTTATAGAGTGGCAACATGAGACAGAAGCTCACCAAGGCAATCCTTTTTAAAGGGCATTAGCTCCAAAAAGAGATGTGAGCTTATAAGTCGTGACTTGGACTTGAGTCACATATTAGTCACAAATAAGACAACTTGTGAGTATGGAAGAAATGCAGTCTCCTTTGAATCAGCATAATCAGGTTAATTAGTAACAAAGTTAGTTTACAATTATTTTTAACCTTTACTATTTCATATGAAAAATTGTTTTACTGCAAATACACCGGAAAAATAATTCATCTGCAAATATATCTCTGAAATTTTTTGTCTGAGTACTGTTGCCTCAGATAGTCTTGTCACACTATCAGATGTTTATTTTTGTTTGTTTGTTTATTTGTTTATTTATATTTCCCTATTATTAAATCTTTCATGTATCTAAAAAAAATAAACTAGACATATTGACCAAGGTTTGTGTAATAATGTATTTAATATTACATAATATTTGCATGTGTAGGGAAAAAATTGGCATAAATTATTTTCATACCACTAATAATAATACTATTTATGATGAAATAGTATTAAATATTTATTAGCATTGTAACATATGTCAGTTAATTTCGCTGGAAATAAACATGTATTTATAAATAGATGTAAATATAATCTTATTGTGTATATTGCTAGTGCAATACAGTGTCTACATAACGTTATTTTCATGTGAACGTCCATCTTAAGTATACCATATTATAACAACATCTCTCACATTTATAACAAACCAAACCGTTTTAAAATCGGTTGAAAATTAAGCAAGTTATGGTTATTTTAATAGTAAATGCACCATTCACATTCATGTTAAGAGTGGGCGTTCTGTCTGTACCAAGATGGCCACCGTCTGACGATGTCGGTCTCCATTGGCCAACAGCGGGGATGTCTTATCTAGTGTATATATATCTGTGCATGCACCCAAGTACACAGTCAAAACCATAGATATCTATATATAATGTATGTCTATGGTCAACACAGGTAACCTGGAGCAGCCATGTTGTCTGTTTGGAAGTTCTATTTTAAAATGAGCAAAAGATCTCAACTTGTGTAAAGCCGAAGTAAGTCATGGTGGAGCCACAACCAAAACCTTTAATACAACAACCCTTGTTTGCTATTTAAGAAATCGCCACGCAGCCAAGTGTGCAACCAACGTTTGAAGCGAGCAACCAAGCTAATGCTAAGCTAAAGAAGCTAGCGCTATCAAAGAGCCAGTCGGTGGTTTTCACAGCTGCTGTTAACTTTTATGAGCAACGAAAAGAGCAAAGCTACCACGAGGAAAGTGATGGAGTTCGTGGCATTAGACGACCAGCCCTTTTCAGTCGTTGAGGACAAAGGTTTTAGAAGCTTGATGCATGATATTATATGCCGAGGCGGAGATATTTTTCTGATGTTTCAGTACCGGAGATGTTCGGCCACGTTCTGAGAGACACCCGCAGCCTGCTAAAAGCTAATCCAAATACTCTCAGCTTTACAACAGACATCTGGACTTCTGATGTAAGTTTAATGTCCATGTTAAGTTTTACTGCACAGTTGATTGAGAACAATTCGAACGTCATCAAATACTCTAAACTGTAATCCCAGCCATCACTCAAACGGATTTTGGAGAGGCAAGCCAGCACATACCGTGTTGTGGGTAAAGCCAAAACTACGTTGCTGAAGGCTGTTGTGAGAAGATTCATCAAAATTGAGCATGATGAGCCCCTGTACAGCTTGGCTTGGCTACTGCTCTGGATCCAAGGTAAGTAACTTTTAGCCTACTACTATATTTCAAGAAACATTTAAAATAAATTTAAAATAAACATTTCTTGATTGAAATTTTCTATCAAGAAATGTTTAGTTTAAATTTAAAGGAGAAATGAAAAGTGTTTTTAAGTTAATAGTAGTCTAATGAAAAGCATAAAATAAGGTTGTTGAGAAATTTTCACAAGTAAAACATTTCATCCTAACTCAAATTTAGCATTTGACACCCCTCCCCCCGCCTGCTCCTCCCCCGGATATGACGTAGGTTGTGCCAAACAGTAGTAGTGAGTGGAAGAGTTCCGGGCAAAATGGTTCAGTGTGTAGCAATTAATTGTTCTAATCGGCCAGAAAACACAACTGGAGTTTCTTTTTTTGGGTTCCCTAGAGATAAAAAACTTCGACAGGCGTGGTCATGTAAGCTGAAACGCCAGAATTACTTTCCAAAGCGGCATGACCGGCTGTGCAGTGACCACTTTGAAGAGGCCCACCTGAAGTACAAGCCCTGGCTACTTCGCTCCATTGGCTTCACACCAGGCAAGCAGGAGCTGTTACCAGGAGCAATACCAACTGTTTTTTGCTACAAACGAAAAGCAGATGGAGAAGAGGATGGTTCCACAGCATTAACAAAGTAAAAAAGAGGAGCCTATTTAAAAAGAGAACATGGTCGTGTCTTACAGGTATGTTGTGAAAATCATGAGTATGTGGAAATACAGACAATGCATGCATTACAAATGAAATAGTCTAAAAACGGTTATTAATCAACTCTGATGTTATAGTTCATTAACATCAGTTTATTACCCCTGACTTGTAGATGTTTATTTTACAAGCTAAAATCGCGTTAGCATCAAGCTAACATCGCTAGCGTTGGGCTAACGTAGCATTAGCATAGCAGTCGCAAGCTAGTTCTTTATCATTTGCTCCTGTGATGATTTATTGACTGTGTCACAAATTTTTGTGTCCTCTGTTGTCATTAGGACATTTTCAACACCACCTCCAACTTGTCTGAAGAGGGTCAACCAGCAGCTAAATCTACTCGTTTGGAAACTCAAACTGTTTTGATTCCACCAGGCACTTTGGAGTCAGACAGTGTTGTGGCGAACACACCGAGTCTGGAGACAACTACAGATGTAGAAGTGGTAAATACATATAATTAACAAGCTAAAATATATTATTTTTTTGTATTAATGACTTTGAATCAGCAATGTTGTACTAATGTGGGGTGCAGGTGGACCACAGCTGCCTGTTGGGGGGGTGGGTGCTCTGCGATGAGCACTGGAGAACTTATTGAAGTTGTTTAGATGATGGTTATGTAAGATTATTGTTTTTCTACATCTATATTTCTTTTTTACTTCCAAGGCTCTGACATGTTAAATACATTTTAAACTAATGTTTTGTTATAATCTATAAAACAAGACCAAAAAATCAGTGATATTGCTCTTTACAATCCGTACAACTTGAGTTGTTTGATGCTCCTTTTTTTTTTTTTTTTGTTTGATCAGGTTTTCAGTAATTATAGGTTGATTATCTGTATTTATCTACTGTGCACAGGACACACACACATCCAGATCCTGCCAGACCGAATGTGACAGCAAATCGGTTGGGACTATGTACAAAGGCCAAATGTGAAGCAAAGGAACATCAACTACACAACAACAGACTGCAGACGTAGGAATTCAATGTATGCTCCTGACTCCAGCCCCAGAAGATGAGTGCAGTGATGGCTCTGATAGTGACCAGGAACAGGAAACTGATGAGGACGACCCAGACTGGACACCTGATGCAGACGAATCTGAAGATGAGGACTAGTAAGTTTATATTATATGCAATATGTAAAAGTCCTGTCACATTATAACATGTCAGAATACTGAAGAAAAAATTGTACAGTAGGTTACTAAAGATGAGTGCGCCTAAAATGTAATAACTTGCAGTTATTTGCAGCCTCTTTTGGACAAATATATACATCTGGTTGATGATTAGAGCAAATACAGTACTGCGCAATTTCTTCAAAATAACAACTTTGCAGAAGTTGTTTAACACATTGTGAAAGAAACTTCATTATTATTATATTACTGTATTATCAAATTACTGGTTCTCCCACAAGCTATATTACTAGTAAGCTTTTTAGACAGGAATATAATAGATCTTTCTAAAAAAAAAAAGCAAAGTCTGGTCCTCTGGACATTCAAAAAACAAAAGCAAACAAAGCTGTTGTTTTTTGACTGTCAAGAGGACCAGACTTAGCTTCTTTAGATTTTTCTACCTGGATTATTGAGCATGTGAACAATAACAGCTGATATATTCCAGTGATTCAGCACACAATTAGCAAAACAGCATATTTTGCTCTAAATGAGGCTCTACACTTGTTTTGTTAAATTGTCATTTAGAATAGAAAAAACAGTTTAAAAAGTTTTGAAAAATGTGACTGGGTCTATAGTCGTAGTTATTAGCATGTTGGTTATTTCCACAGCACTAATAAATCTAATTTGTAAAACAATGTTTTAATGTTGCAGTGACCTTCAAGACCTGATGGAGGTTGTGTGGGAGATGCGGCAGGAGTTCCCCTCTTATGAAGACTGTCTGGTCCCAGAAACTCCGGTTTCACCCATCACCTCTACCATGGAGAAGATTTCTAAGACTGAAGCGATCGCTGCCCACAAGTCATGTTTCAACACAACCTAACTGATGTGACATTATCAATTAAAGACCGTGTAAAGTGAAATTAAATGTGTTTTTATTTTGTCACACGGCATAAATATGTGTTATTAATCACCCATATAAAGCTGACTGATTAAAAACATTGATTTCCTTATAAAATTAAGTCTCAAAAATCATGAAAAAACATGATTTTGCCTTGACCTGGAACGCTGGGGGCGTGTCAGCGCGTGGGCGTGGTTTCAGCGCAGCTTCGCTGGAGTTCTGCCCGGGAGATCTCATGGGCAGGAGGATATGAGCGCAGCCTCTCCACACAGAAGAGAGGCAGACAAGGAGCAGCAGTAAACCTGCTCTGTTTTTATCTGACTTATGGCCGGTCACCTCGCATGCGGGGGTCTGTGTTGGTGATTACTAGTAATCACGTTGATAAGTTATCTCATCTGTACAGCGGAGTCACGGCCAGGATTGAGTCACGGCTCTCTCTCTCACACACACACACATGCGCGCGCGGAGAGAAAAAAGACAGAGCTGCGCAGCGGTTTTCTGTGTTTATATGTTCATGAAAAGTTTTAAAAAATAAATTAAAAACAGGGAGCGCTGCTCCTTTATACCACACAGCAGACATGCACACCAGGAAATATTTAGAACCTGTGCAGCCTCGTTGGACATGACTTTAGTTCACTCGTGACAAGTTCATGAGGAGGAGGAAGTGAATGGTGACAGCTTCAAGTGATCACTTGACTTTTGGCAAAAAAAAAAAGAAAAAAAGAAATTTCTCAATGGAGCGGCTGCAGTCCATGCGAGTACTCGAGAGAGACGGTCGGTAGCGAGTGAACGGCTCTACCCATGCGAAGAACAATTTATATGAGTGGAGCAGCAGGGGGTAGGGCTATACTAATGAGGACCACGTGACGAAACGCGGTCCCGTTTAAAACACGCCTAAAAAATCCTGAAGCACACATGTCTTTATAAACAGTTTCATCTATAACTCCAAAATTAATTGAGCTACAATTTTGAGACTTTTTACTCATTTACAACATTACAATTATCACATTTATAATGTTTATTTAAGAAAATGTTGAAATTCACTTTACACGGTCTTTAAAAATAAATCTGTTGATCAATATTTCATTTCATTGAATTTCACTACTGCATGAGAAGGTCATTTTGTGACTAAATCTAGGAATATCTACCATTACATGTGGTGAAAGAGTTTTTCTGTTTCTGGAAAAGTAAGGCTAGCAAGGTCTTATATAATAACTAAAAATGTGAAAAGCATTTTCAACAGAGGCAGTAATAGTCAGTTGTTATATACATTTATTGAGATTTTTACATTTCACAACAGATTTAGACACATCATGGGTACTTGAAACCACAGTACTCTTGCGAAGGAAATGCATTTCTGATCTTGGAGACAGCACAGGCAGGGTGAATTCTTCTGTCATGTCTGCGTAGAATGAAATAGATGAATCTGCTCAACCTTCTATAAGCTTTAAATCTGTAGATCCTGGGAACACACAGTTACATACGGTATATTGTAAAGAAAGTAATGATGGGAAATGTAATGCAATTAAAGAAAATATGTATCACAAAAATTTACTGCATACTGCTGAACAGGAAAATAGAAATAAATAAATCCATAAAACTAAGGTATTTCCTCTAAGATAATCAAATATGCTTCATTTACACACAAAAAACAGACTGCTAAAAAGTAAAGTGTTAAAATTATGATCTGGTCATCTTTGATTTAATAAACTGAAATTTGTCAGTATAATTTCTCAGAAATAACTGACTTACTCATGACGTGGTTCATTGTCCCCGATTGGACCTTCATCCTGCAGGTATTCATAGAAAGACATCTCCAACACCCATCAGGCAGTTGACTTCGAATCCTTCATGGTGTGTGATGCAGCTTACATCTTCTTCCTGCAGCCTGAAGGAGAAGGCATGTATTTCCTGGCAGCAGATGCTCTCCCGCTGTGTCTGCATAGGGAAACAGTGCCCACATGTACACCTGAAACAGAAATAAAGCAGTAGTTAGCTACCTACATACATTTATATTGTAAACAAAAAACATTTCATCACATCAAACTGAGAATTAAGTTACATTTGGTCATAATTACCTCAACACCCTTTTTACATTGCTGATTTCTAAAGAAAATAAAACAATGTCTTACTTAGATCCTCCTAAAATGAGCATTTCCAGAGATATGATATACAGTTATAACATCACAATAATTTATTAACATTTTGTCTAAATACTTTTGCACGTTATTCTAATTAGGCTATTTTTTTCTACTAAACACTTTGAGACTTAACCTTTAGTTTGATGTGATGGGTCACAGATAAACACAGAACCCCTGCGCCTCGACACGAAGTGAAGCTATTAGCTGCAGCATGCTAACGTTAGCATGCGGCGCTAGCATGCGGCGGTGCTAGCATGCGGCGGCTAACGCACGGCTATTCGTATTTCCAGGATAGAAATGCCCATTAATGCACTAAATCACCAAACTGTTTTTGAGAATCTAAAGTGATATGTGTGGGGGGGAATTCAATTCATACCATTCCACGTTGCCAACTCTGTCATTGGGCTCGTTGTGTTGTAGGCCATGAGCCTCCTCCTCGAATCTGAAGTATTTACATCAAAATTCTGAGATCCAGCTGTCGGTTCAGGTTCAAACTGATATGGTTGTATATCCATTACCCCCACCATTTCTTCTAATTCAAAAAGTCTTCTACTTCCATTTTAAATGACACACAGAAGGACAGTAATGATGGGTTTGTAGCTTCAGTGTTGTTGTAAGATAGCAAAGGAGGTCTTAATTGCGTCATAAAAGTGCGACCAGAAAATTACTACAGAAATCACTGCACTTCGGCATGTAGCAAGAAAAATGTAAAAAAAAACTATTTCTTTAAGCTACTGACTTGAAAAAAGCATACTAAGTATGTTTATGTGTGTTGTTTACTATATGAAATTCTTGTTATATCGATTTTTTCAGATTTGATTACATTTCTCCTTTAAATCCAAATGCCTGCATCATTGCCGACTCGTAGTCTTCCGGTTTAAAGTGTTTTGAACACAAAACAATGTCTGCTACTCCATGGAGCAATGAAGTCAGCTCGTTTGACTTGAACAAACTTTATCCAGCATTCTGAATCCTTTTGATGTTGGGAAATAATGAACACTAACGCCATCCTTCGAGGTATTGCTGCAGAACTGGCAAACACATCGCTTCGGCATTTTCTTAGTTGTATTCGTAACTACTCTGGTCAGAAATAAGAAAGCTACGTTGATGCATGCATTCAAGGTGGTCCCTGCAGTGACGTCAATGCCCATATATGGAGAGGGGCAGAGTTTGCCAGGAGCTGCTGCTAAAATCTCCTTAAAATCATGAAATAACACATTTAGCGTTATTTCTCTACAATATCAATAAAACGCTCCTGTTTCATTATTTAAGTCACTACTAAATATTAATGGTGATGCAATTTGAAAACATGGTGGGTGTTGTCCTTTAAAGTTTAGTAAACTTTGTCATGACATGTACCAGGCTGTAATCACACTCATCACATGTCACTCCCAATCTTCCTCCTTAAAGGTCCACTGACATCATCTTACAAATTTGCATGAAACGATAGAAGATATATATATTTTATCATTCAACTATGTTTGTTTTTGTAAACAAAATGATAAATTAATGAAAATTCCTTTCAAACTGAGTTTAAAATTAAAAACAGCTTTTCTCTCGGAAAAATCCGACTACAAGCGAATGCAACATTTGTGACATAGGGAGCAGGACCGTGAGTCTGCTTCTGCCATTAACGCATATTCATTCTCAGCCAGATTGCCTTTTTTTTGTATAACTTGAAAAATGCTGGTTATGTTGCATTTGGGTGTTCTAATATCATCATTGAACAAGTGAGCCTTTTCACTTTCCCAAAAGATGTAAGGCCTTCGTCAAAAATGGAATAAATAAAGCTGCTCCACCTCGGACTGAGCTCCCTGCTTCCTGAACAGGTAAGAGTCAAATACATACGGGTGCAGAGCTAAATTAGAACCTGCTGTTTCTGCTCATCTAACTTCCTGCTTCCAAAACTAAAGACAAATAGCTCAAATCTTAACTTAGATTGATAATTTTGTTGTTTAATTTCTTGTTCGCCATGAATATTTATATGGGGCGTTCTAAAGACTTTCTTTCTCCTACGTCACAAATGATGCATTCGCTTGTAGTCTGATTTTTCAGAGAGAAACGCAGTTTTTAATTTTAAATTCAGTTTGAAAGGAATTTTCATTAATTTATCATTTTCTTTGCAAAAACGAACAAAGTTGAATGATAAAATATATATATCTTCTATCATGTCATGCAAATTTGTAAGATGATGTCAGTGGACCTTTAAATAAACAATTTAAATTTAAATACTGTAGCATGTAAACCTTTGTTAAATGTTTCAAATATGTAGAACCATAAAAATGTGATGATCTTAGATCTAAAGATCTAAAGAACAGAAATATGTTTTGAAATACCTAGAGAATGAACATAGATGTGAAGAACACAACAGACTGATCAAACTGTTCTCTCTGACATTTGATTTGATTTTACCAGATGAAATGTTTGAGAACCAGTTCTCATTTACAAACTGGACCCAGCATGTTCCAGCCAGGAGTTCTTCATTCAAGACTCAGAGCTGCTCGTGGAACCATTTCTCACGTGTCTCACCAGATCTGCTAAATAAGTTAGAAATATCATTGGTTTGGGTGAAAATTATTCTTTATTTATCCTTTACATTCTCAAATGATGTTTTGAAATTAGTGATTGATTTGAGTCAAAGTCTCTAAAAGTAATATTTGTAAGTAAATCCATCTTTGGGAGTCAACCTATTCAAGATGGCCACCACAGCTAATTGAACCAAAAATCACAAGTTCTGAGTCTGTCAGATACTGAAGTGCAGCTGATGTGGTAGTAGCTGAGAGTCATCCTCAAAACATATTTCAAGAGGTAACAGATCACAAATGATCTCCCAAAATAACCTGAGATTGTTCATAAGGTCATCTGTACAGTTTGACTCAAACGTCTAAAACTACATCCACTATGACCAGATGTTCTGATGATTTCAAGGAATGTTAGACCTTTAATCTCCTTAACACGTTCAACTTTAATGAATTTACACTATTTTACAATTGTTTAGATAAGTAACTCTCACCATAAAGCTGTTAGTAATATCTGAATGTAAAAATGACTAAATAATATAAAATGATAAACATCATGACATAAAGCTGCTTCCTGTAAGTTCTTCCATTGCATGTGTTTGCTTTGATTGTGGATTTCTGTGCACACAGTGCACGGTTCATCAGAAACCAAACATGGAGCCAACTAATGAAGTAACATGGAGCCAGACAAAACACTCAGAAGAAACATATTACCGTATTCGCCGGATTAAAATACGCTCCGGTATTTAGTACGCTTTGTCAAATTATTAACAATAAACACGAAAAAATTGTACACAATACGCTTCGGAGTTTAATACGCGTCATCGCCACGCGACGCGTCAGCTTTGTCCTGATCAAGATGGCGGCGACTAGGACCAAACCAGTAAGAAGAACTTCACAAAAACACGGTAAAAACTTATTTCTTTGCGAGAAAAAATATATTACTAAGCTGACTTTATAGAATACGTGTTCCTGAGTTTAACGCAATGTTCAAATCAGCTGGATTAAAAAAAAAAAAGTTCGATGATTTTTATGCAGGCGCCAGCCAGGTCAAACCGGAGCTTTCTTTCTTTAAATTTAGCTAAATAAACGCTTAAAAATGCTTAAAAAATATATTTCTTACCTCACTACAGCAGACGGGCTCCTGAGCTGAACCAAATGTGAAATCAGCTGGATTTAAAAATCCGCGGTGTGGTTTATGAGTACATCCATAGCAGGGAGGGCAGCAGCAGAGTAATCAATCCGAGCAAAGGAGGTCTTTTTGGGACACATGCAAGTAGAAGCTTCTGGAAGTGGCCCCTCTTCCTCTTCGCTCTCTGAGTCCTCTGCTGGCTGCTGCCTACAGCGCCCATATAGCCCATATAGCGGCCGAAACTGGTACTGCACCATTTTTGCCAAAATGAAAAACGATGAATCAGAGCCAAAAATGGGTCTAAAAATATGGGAAAAAATCCATAAATAATACTCTTCGGTGTTTAATACGCTGGGCATTCAAATTAGCAAAAATACTGCGTATTATAGTCCGGTTTCATTTTACATTCACACAGCAATACTTTACACAGCTGTAGTAGAAACGAAGTTTTTGAGGGAATTGTGTTGCTGGATCCACATTTATCCAGTCAGGTAGTGTTCTAGTGTTTAGTTTGATACAAAGAACATTTCTGACTGGATTCACCTGCATCTTGACCTTAAAGGTTCAAACAGATCACTGGGTCTCATGCAAGAACCGTTCGTACGCACAGATTTGTTCTTAAACTGTGCGTACGAGTGATTTAGGATCATTTGTGGCATTCAACAATGTTTTCGTATCCTAAGATTTTTTTCAGATACGAACAAAATTTACGTGTGGTCCAGAGCTGTCGTATATTTTACGAGCAGTCAGTCTGCTGTTATCCAGACGGATTTTCTCCACTAATAACTCATATTTCGTTATTTAGGAAATATTTTTAGTTTAAAAACAATTAAATGCAACGACACATATTGGTTAAATTAAAATAAAGCGGCTTCAACCCCCCCCCCCCACATCCACCACCTTGCGCCACCCGCGCGTGGCCCCCCCGCCCCACGTCGACCACCGTGTGCCACGCAACGTGCCCCCCCGCGC
>JBBPBX010000447.1:104156-119587 GCA_038048925.1 Garcialebias charrua | reverse complement strand
AAAATACATGGAATGAAAGGAAGTAGAAGAAGATAAAATCTTATTATGTCTGCCCCTTCTTTAACAAAATTAATTCAAACAATCAATTCAAACAAAAGTAATCCACAAAAATATTACACAATAAATTACTCATCATACTTTATCATACACAAAATTTTGATACCAAGCAATTTATATATATTTTTCCAGAAATCTAATCTTAATCATTTTCTTAAACAAAGTCATTGATTTTGCAACTATAATATCATTTTCTAAACCATTCCACAGACCTATTCCATAAATTAAAGTAGACCTACTCCTTAAACTAGTTTTATGCTGTGGCATAACAAAAATATCTGTACCCTTAAGATTGTAAGTACTTTTCCTTTTTACAACAAACGTTTGGATATTTGAGGGCAATGTGAAGTTCTGAGCTTTGTACAATAT
Source organism: Garcialebias charrua (assembly GCA_038048925.1). Classification (NCBI taxonomy): domain Eukaryota; kingdom Metazoa; phylum Chordata; class Actinopteri; order Cyprinodontiformes; family Rivulidae; genus Garcialebias; species Garcialebias charrua. The sequence continues at coordinate 119,161 of JBBPBX010000447.1, read as the reverse complement.
TAAAAGAATATTATAGTCAACCAAATCGTAAAATGTCAGTACTGTAATTTCAATTTGCAAAACAAAACATTTGATGGATGGTAATAATGCTTTCTAATGATAATCCTTATAGCTCTTTTCTGTAAAATAAAAATAGGTTTAGTTACTGTTTTACATGCTGTACCCCAAACCTCAACACTATAAATTAAATGCGGGAATATTCTTGTATTGTACAACAAATACATTGCTTTATCATTTAATACATCTCTAACTCTATACAGAACTGCAATAGACTTAGGTATTTTAGTTTTTACAAAATGTATGTGTTGTTTCCATTACAACTTATCATCAATAATTACACCCAAAAACTTTACCTCCCTTACCCTACATATGGTACATCAATCTTAAAAGGAACATAAACAGTTATCTTTTCCTTACTAAAAATCATATAATTAGTTTTTTCGAGGTTCAATGATAACTTGCTTAATTTAAACCAATATTGTATTTTAACAAATTCAGTATTTATCAACTCAAACATTTCTTCCAGATCTTTGCCCACAAAAAAGAAAGTATCATCAGCAAAAAGAACACATTTAAGAACCTCGGACACCTTCATTAAATCATTGATCAAAATCAAATAATTTAGGTCCAAGTACAGAGCCTTGCGGTACTCCAAATAAAATATTGCTTAAATATTATATTAAATATTTATATAAAGAAATATTATTTTATGTGTGTGTGTGTGTGTGTGGGGGGGGGGGTATTTTGAATGTGATGGCACAACCTATTTAGAAAAAAATATGGCACAGTGGTAAGAAAAGTCTGTAAATGTGTTTATTTATAAACAATAAATAAACAATAAGAATAAAAAACAATAAGAATAAATAAACAATAAGAATGATCACTGCAAAATATCATATCATGCTGATGCTGATCTGTTTTTCTTGTTGCTGTGTTCATCTGTGACCATCTGCTCATACAGACTCGTGTTCGTGCTGCTGTTTATAATGATGTTTTTCTACTACATAGGGCTTAGTGTATTACTAGTTGATGTTTTTCTTAGTTAATCCTAGATGTTATTACTGTTTTTCTCTTGCATTTGTTGTTGGATGTAACTGGGACCCTGTGTACATAATCTCGTTTTCATCACATGTACCACATGCGGTGCAAATGACAATAAAGACTCTCTGACTCTGACTCTGACTTTATTACACCACATCCCCACTGACTGACTTACCTTGTGCATATGAGCGTCCATTGCAGTCAGCACTCATTCTCTCACCAGACAACTGTAAAAAATAGTTTAAAACCAGATGGTAAATATTACTTGTTTACATATAGTTAGTAAAGACTAAAAAAGATATATACCTGCAAAAGTATTTTAATACAATTATCAGCTGACAGTTGCAACAACAATAGGGCGAAGATGCTTTGAGTCTAATAAAAGTTACACTAATCCTAAAGCGTGAAAAAAAAAACTTAAAGTCTTTTAAAAATATATATATTTCTGGTTCTTGTAACGTTTTTGTGTCACAAATGAATGAGAGGCTTCACATTTATACAGTGGTCCATCGAAGGAGGAGTTGAAACTTTGCTGATGTAACTCCTTTAAATACCAAAAAATACAACAACAAATGTGGACTCATTTGAAGACCTTTATTATATTATATTATGGCTATATTATATTATGTTATATAGTATTTTGCACAATCATAGATTAAATCAGAATTGTAGAGGTAATAATTATAGTGTGAGTTTATTGATAATGATCATTTACTGGAGCTTACATAAAGCAGTTATTCAGCAGCAGACATGGTGCTGCAGACACCATGCAGGAGCAGACACCGGGAGGCGCAGACCGGAGCGCGCGCTGTCTGCTTCAGACATGATTTCCGCCCGTGCGCTTCATACAGACGGAGCTGTGCCGAGACAAAGATGAAGCTGCACCTTTATGCTCAAATGGGTGACAGCGGTGGTGCACGGACTCTGGAGAGGCAGAGTGCATCTCAGGGGGAATGGACACCCCTGGCACCGGCCGCGCGCACCGGGAGCAACAGGCGCTGCTGCAGCCGGGAGACGCGCAGCCGCACGGGGCACGGCGGCGCTTCACGATCCTCCTCCTCCTCCTCCTCCCTGCCCTCACAATGTCGACTCTGTGCATTCAATCATATATAAATATATGTATATGCATGTATAAAAATAATAGTCTCGCGCCTTGTTTTGGATCATTCGGTCCTCAGGTGCATCCAGACGGCGACAGATCCGTTGCAGGACTTGTCCGAATCGTGCGCATATGAACGCAGCTGTCATCCAACACTGAGCGCGTCAAACTGGCCTGGGCTGCACAATGTTTCCGTTGCTATGGCACCCGACCACACGACAAACTGCATTCACCCAAACCGAGTGTTAGAAAACACGCACCTGCCCATCCATCCATCCATCCATCCACCCGGAGCGGCACCTGACGGAGTCCTCACCTGGCGACACGGTCCGTGGGTTCTTCTTCTGCGTGTCTTTATTTGTCTGGATGACAGTTTGTTTTCCCAAGCGACCGCAGCATCTCCAGGATTTTTTTTTTACACCTGAATCCCAAACAACTTCCGGGGCCATGCTGGGATACAGACAGAGCTGCGGATCCACTGAGTGTCGAAAACATCGATTCATGACAGGTGGAAAGATGTTTCACCTCTTCAACACACAGGTGTGTGTTTAAATGGAGCAGCAGGTGTTTGTATACACATGCACACTTTTATAGGTGCGTTTGCCTGAAAAACTAATTGTTATCACGCAAAAATATAAAATGTCTGATGGTCAGCGAGCAAATGATAAAATCAAGATAAAATTACTGATTAAACATTATTCTTTACTATATCTAAACAGCCACAAGGTGGCACCAAACTGCTTTATGACATTAAAAAAAGATGGGCCAGACAGCTTTGTTTGCACAATCTGTTAGCAAAATATCTTAAAGATAAAGTTAGGGAGGTCAGACTGAGACGAGTTGGACATGTCCAGAGGAGGGACATGGGTATATTGGTAGAAGGATGTTAGAAATGCAGCTGCCAGGTAAAAGACAAAGAGGAAGGCCAAAGAGGAGATAGAGGGGACATGAAGGACATGAAGGTAGTAGAGAGGACATGTTGGAGTGAGGACAGAGGATGCAGAGGACAGAGTGAGGTGGAGGAGGATGACTCGCTGTGGGGACCCCTGAAAAGGGAAAAGCCGAAAGAAGAAGAAGAAGTTAGCAAAATATCTTGTTAACCGATGGATGGATTCGAGTGAAACCATCAGAAAGTAATGAATGGGTACACATTTACGATTGATCAACTTTTGGACCCGATTCAAGATAACCACAGCAGCAAATGATTATAACTCACTCTGTTTTACAGGCGCAGAGGCCAAATGTGATGGGGCAGTAGCTGAGAATCATCCCAAAGACACACGCAGAGCATGACCAGATTGTGTGAGATCTTTTGTTTTTTCATTCATTCATTCAACCTTTATTTAGTCAGGTAAATCTTTTGAACCTCATGGGCTCATTTACGAAAGCGACCTGCTAAAACTAAAGAACAATGAACAGCAGTGATAGAATTTCATTAAACAATAAACAAACAAACAATAAACAATAGAAAACAAAAAGAGAGAAAAAAACAAAAGATTTTTTTTTTTTTTAACAAAGTATCAAAAAACTAGCAAAACATTATAAGGTAGACGTATAAAATCAAAGACAGGAACAAATCTGCATTGGTTTTTGCCAGGATTCCAACAGATTCTGAAAACCATTTAGAGAAGTCAAGGTCGAGAGCTTCAGATCTTTTTGTAAGATATTCCATGAAGCAGGAGCAGAATAGGAGAAGGCCCTTTTTCCAAGTTCAGTCCTCACTGACGGAACACTGCAGGTAATCATGTCCTGAGAGCGCACACTGTAGCTGCACTCACGCAAAGACATGTAGGAGGAGATGTATGAGGGCAGCAGACCAAGAAGTGATTTAAAGATGAAGATGTACCAGTGGAAGAGTCTGCGTGAGGTTAATGATGTCCAATTAACCAGTGAATACAGGGTGCAGTGGTGGGTACGATAATCACAACCAGTTATGAATCTTAGTGCACCATGATAGACCACATCCAACATCCGCAGGGTGCTTGTAGGAGCATTCATGTAGAGAATGTCACCGTAATCAATGGAGGGAAGGAAAGTCACAGATACAAGGCGTTTCCTAACATTCAGTGTTAGACATGATCTGTTTCTGAAAAAGAAACCCAGTTTAACTTTCAGTTTCTTCACTAGGTTTTCCACGTGGAGTTTAAAAGAGAGATGTGAATCGATCAGGATACCCAGATATTTATAGGAATCAACAAACTCAATAGGGACACCATTTGAAGATAAAATCAGAGGAGGATCTGCTGGAACCGCCTTCCTATTTGAAAAAAACATCCCTTTTGTTTTATCAGCATTTAGGACAAGTTTGAGACGGAACAAATCTGACTGGATGATGTCAAAAGCGGATTGTAGTAACTGGAAAGCCTTAGCTACTGTTTTAGCTCGGCAATAAACAACTGTATCATCAGCATAGAAATGTAAGGATGCATCAGGGATGCAGTGACCTACATTAGCTATGTAGATTGTAAAGAGAGTTGGTCCTAAAACTGAGCCTTGTGGTACACCATTTTTAACTGTTAAATAGCTGGAAGAAGCACCGTTATGTTGAACACATTGCCTCCGATTGGAAAGATAGTTAGAAAACCAACCGATGGTGTGATCAGAGAAACCGATTTCTGAGAGCTTATGACACAGGATGTTATGATCCACAGTGTCAAAAGCTTTAGACAGGTCTAAGAAAAGTGCAGCACAATAGTCCTTAGCATCCAATGCTTCAACAACATCATTCAGAACCTTCAGAGAAGCAGTTGTTGTGCTGTGTTTTTTCCTGAAACCAGATTGATGGAGAGGTAAGATGTTAAATGAGTCCAGATAATTTTTGATCTGAGAGTTTATCAGTTTTTCTAGAACCTTGGCTAAGATGCAGAGTTTAGAGATCGGTCGATAATTGTTCAGTGAGGTGGGGTCACCTCCCTTCAGCAAAGGAAGAACAAAGGCTGTTTTCCAAGCATCCGGAATGGTGTTTTGGCTTATGGACAGATTAAAGATGTGGGTCACAGGGACTGTGATGATATGAGCAGCCAGCCTTAAGAAATAAGGTGGAAGTTCATCTGGACCTGCAGATTTTTTAGGATCAAGATCATTTAACAGTTTATTTACCTCACTGACTGAGAATGGAGAAAAAGAGAAGGTGTGATTAACAGATGGTTGGCTTGTAGGAGGGATTTGATTTGTTGAAGTTTGATTATTAGATAAAGTGTTTAATTATTTGACATTTACTGTTGAAGTCAACCCTGTCTTTTCTGTTAGTAAAATATTTTACGTACAGCGGGACAGAAATAAATTAATGAAACTCAGTCAATCCAATTTAAGATGGCCACCACAGATAATTTAAATTATTGAAAGCAAAAACAGCTACTCAGTAAATATTTCTGATGCCGAGCTACTTTGTAAAATTTTGTGTGGTAGTTGCTGAGCATAATCTCTAACTAGCACTAACAAACAAAATATCTTTGTTTAAAACTCTGGCATGCCCAAACTTAAAACGTTATGGGAGGAGGACTTGGGCATGACCATTCCAGATGAGACATGGGCTTAAACTTGTTAATACAACATTCGCTGTGTGCGCGCCATTGTCTTATGGCAGACTCACCCCAGCTGCATCGATTCTCTAATCACCGTCCATCCGGATATATGGCCGTCCGTCCCTTCCTCAGCTCTTCCCGTTTGCCTGTTGCCAGACTGGTCGCGTCCCTCCACCTCCCCATCTCCACCCGGGGTTTCAAGATCCTCAGTTCTCCCCTATTCTTCATCCCGACTACGCCTCCAGGGAAAATCCTGCTCGCCTCCATCCTGGTCCTACGACTGTGTACGTTCCTGCTTCCTGTTCCCTGAAACCCAGCCGGTCAAGGCAGATGGCCGCTTGTCCTGAGCCTAGTTCTGCTGGAGGTTTCTTCCTCACGAGGGAGTTTTTCCTTCCCACTGTCGCTTCATGCTTGCTCAGGATGGGAGTTCTGCGATGGGGTTTGTCTCAGGGTTAACCGGAACCAACGACCGATGGATGACCGACATACACGTACCGGTGGGATAAGTTGGATGACTACGATCCCCGACTTCGCCACCGGGTTCGGGTCCCGGGGGGGGGGTAGAAATCCATAATCTATCTCCCTATGCCGGACATTCAAGCCCTCAGCGGTCCGGCATGCATGCCCTCCGCCGGGGCCCGAGCGCCAAAGAAACCCTAATCAATAAAACCTTTTAACTGTATTCTTCTCTGTCGTTGTGTGAGTCTCTCCAGGTTGAAATTCAGTTTAAAGTGGTACATAGATAGAGCCCACTTCTCTAAAAGCAAACTGTCTTGTACTTATCCGGAAATCACCCCATACTGTGACAAATGCAAAACTGCTGAGGCCACACTGGTTCATATACTGGCTCTGTCCCAGCCTTGGTCACTTGTTTGGATGTCTGTCCAGATTCCTCAGAGTGGCAGTAACACCTAGCCCTCTCTGTTTGGCATCAGTGGTGAAGAGTTACCTCTATCAGCCTCCAAAAGACAAGTACCGGTAGGCCTATTGTTGTTTTTGTTCCTTAGCGAGGCGTGCAATTCTAATCAGATGGAGGGGTGCTGCCCCTCCAACTCATAAACAGTGGTTATGACCTTTTGTCATGCTTGAAACTAGAAAAAATAAGGTGTTCTCTTCAGCACTCTACTGGGAAATTTTTAAAAACATGGGGCCCCTTTCTTGATACATTCCAAAATATACAATAATATTTCAAATGAATTCTTTGTTTTATTAATTTTTTTTTATTAAAATGTGCTCTCTTTTTGTCAGGTTTACGGATGTAATGTGTAGACATAGGGCAGCGACCTGGATAGGAGTGAATGGGATTATTTTGTAGAGATAATTTGTGTTTGTGTTTAAGTGTGTTGTTTAAACAGATCATATGTATGACTCCTTTTGTACCCACAGTTTCCTATATTTGTATGCATAAAAAGAAAAAAAAACTTTAATAAAAAAAAGTGATTAAAAAAAAAAACTGGCATGCAAGGCAGCTTGTGATTTGTATTCTTTCAAGAACTGCTTTCAATTGTAATTATAAGAGAAGACAAGCTATACCTCAAGATTTACAGTGGTCCCCATTAGGCTATTTCTAAAAAGGCACCCTTGATGTTATCCAGCAGCTGATTAAAAACATCTTTGTGCACGTAATTCATTTTGGTCCAACAAACAATTCAATTACCAATCCTTATCAATGCAATTAGTCAGTAACAAGAAATGCAGGGACGCTATTTGAACCGTTGTGGTTTGTGCCACCGCAGCAGGACATTGTAAGCTTCCTGGATCTTCAGGAACATTTGCTCAGCATCTTTGCTGGGATTGTGGTCTGGATGCCATGCTTTGGCCAGCTCCCTGTAGCCTCGAGTTATCGCTTCAATAGATGCGTCTGTCTCCAACGACAACACCTGCAGTTCAAAACAGACAGAAGTAACAGAGTATATCAACAAAGTGAAATGTGACGTATGTGAACCTGCTCACCTGCAGCGCCTCTTTTTCTCTCTGCGTGTACTCTTTCAGCAATGTCTCCAAGACCTTTCTCCAAGCCTCTTCGTGGTACCCTCCACCGGTAAGTGCACACATGATGTGGTATGGTATAAGAAGAATGTACTCCAGTACACCTCTGAGCCAGGGCAGAAACCAGAAAATATCCAGCAGTGCTGCTATTGTGTCAGACAGGTAGTACAGCGTGGCTGTGGTGTTGTAGAAAATACAGTAAGCTAATGGAGCAGAGAAAGCCAACCAGGCTAGACCGAGCCGATACAGCCGGGGACCTGAATGAAAATACAGAAAAATACAGTGAGGTCTTAAAAACTGTACGATGTAGATTTCTACCCTTTCATTAAAGAAAGAAAAGCCCTACAAATGTCACTAAAATAACTTGAAATTGACATAATACTGTACATACAGATATAAAAAAGATTGAAAATCAACTAATGAAAATCAGACATACTGTAGTTTCTGAACTGTGGCTCAACCGAATAACATTTCTTTACCAGTGACACTAGCCTTCACAAAGAGAACATGCCCTTAGTTCCACAACCTTTAGAGGCATTCAAGTGATTTTTTTGTAGGACTCTCTAAGACTTCTGCACCTGTCCACCGGTGTTTTGGTGTATCCCTCATGAGCAAACTGCTCCATCTGACTCAGGGTTAGAAAGGTTTACCACGATCAGCCCCCTCCACAGATGGTCAGTGATTTTGGTCAGGACTCAGAAGGCCACCTCAGAGTAGTCCCATGTTCAGGTCTTAGCTGGTTTTTATGTGTTTTGAGTCAATATCTGACCTAAGACAAGTTTTCTGACACTGGGTAGCACATTTCACTCCAGAATGTCTTGATGGTCTTGACATTGCATTGTACCCTCTGGCCCGCACAAATTCAAGACCCCCCACCCCCCAATGCCAAAACAGTCCCAGAACCCTCTTTGTTTCATTTTTGGGTCTACGGACGTAAAGCTGATGGGACTTGTTGCCAAAAAGCTCCACATTTGTCTCGTCTGTTAAAAGGACATTCTCCTAAGCTTTGCATTGTGCCAATATGCAGTCTTTTTATTTTTATTTTGCATTCAAAGTTTGATGTCCTCCTTGGCCACCTTCCATTAAGTGGAAGCAATGGATGGTGCACTCTGACGCTGATGTACCTTGATCTTCTCTCATTGGAAGATGTTCTGGGCTCCTCGGTTACAATTACAGTTCAATTTATCAATACAGTATTATGCTCATTTACGGCCACAATAAGGGAAGTTGTTGCAGTCCTTTGGACCTTAGATTTCCTAACATGTTCATCTGTGGTCACAGAAACATCAAGCTGCTTGGTGATGGCCTTTATCGTTTACATTTTTGTCAATAAGTTTATTTCTAATCTCCTGAGACAACTCTGTTCATGTTCAGTGCGGCACACCATGACACCAAAAGCACAGTGACTGATTGATAACATGACTGAAGACACCTGTGGTGCTAATTAAAGACGCATGTTAGTTAAATATGTCATTAGTTTGCTTTTTAAAAGAATCTGGTAGACCCACAATTCAAAGGCAATCTCTTACTTGGTTTTATTATTTTTGTCAGTTTCAAATTATTTCAGTGACCTTTGTGGTTACAAAAATAAAAAGAACAGAAGGTCAGCTCACCTAATCTCTGTTTGCTGCCTGATGGTCTTGGAGGTTTGAACCTGCGATGTTGCACAGCAGTGACACTCGCCGCCAAGCTTATGGGAAGAGGCGAAAGAGTGCTACCATAGAATATCGGTGATGTCACGAGACAAGCTGTCAAAGTCTTTTGGAGATCTGACGTCTGCTGACCGACGTTGGACACCAGATGTACCCCTGCGCCCACGCTTAAAGGCAGAACGATCAGGTAGAAGAAATTGAGGGAGCTGAGACCGATGAGAGCCACTGTGCCAAAGTAGATCCCAACACACACCTGTCCGGCAAATCTGACTGGGCTGGCAGGTGGGAGGGCAGCGTTGTGAAGTTGTCCTTCTTCTTCTACACGTTGTTCACGTTGGTTGGCTTCAGTCACATAGGCAGGTATGCGTACGACCTCTCTGACCCAGCCAAACCCAAAACCTCCCAATGTAAGCATCCACAGCAGAGCATGGCTGTCTCTTCCTAAATAGAGATGATGAAGGCCCAAAGGTCCACCTACAGCCCACAGGGCGTAGGCTACCAGCACACTTTTTACCATGCTGTGAACCTCAGTGGATCCGTTCCTGTTCAGACGAGCCCATCCCTAGTCAAAACCTGCAACCAGTCAGAATTTTTTTTTTTTACTTTCAAGAGTGTTTTAACATATCAATGTTGCAATGTTAGGATATTTTATTATTTTGACCAATCATTTGATTTAAACTGAAACTAAAGTGTTTTAGCATATGTCTTATTTTTTACAGCTCCGTTTCTAAGTATTTAAAATTACAGGACAACACTCTGTTACATGGAACGATTCCTCCAACAGCAATAATTATTTTTGTTAGGACACGCAAAGGGATTTTTGATATTTTAGATTTTTTTTTTTTACTTTTTGCTTTAAAGAATAGTTTATATAAAAATGATTTAATTTAGCTCAGGGACTAACTAATTCTTTGGGTGGGGAAATGCTATCAAATTACACATGGCTACTTAAGAGTGAAAAAGGTGATAAGATTGCACCAATTTTTTTTAACACATTCTAAGTGTAATATATACCGTACACTTATATATTTTGTAAAATGAGTTACTTACTTAGTCCTGAGTTTTAAATCCTAATCCAGAGAAATCCTTTCTGGTGCTTTTCGCAGTGGAAGCTGGAGCATGTTGCAACATTTGGACTTTGGATTATGACAATGAAATCACACAGCAATCTCAACACACACGGTGCCTTCATATCTACACTTTATCGTCTAAAATGATACAGTCAGAAATAAAAATGTCTGCATGGCTTTTATTTTGAAAAAATATTATATAATGCTAGATTATCTCAACATTATATTTCACAGTGATTTATATAAATCAATAAATTAAAACATTCAAACAAACAACAAAAGGATAGAAAATCTGAAAAGTTGCTAAGCTATAGTTCTTTACAAATAAGCAAATAAAAAGTGTTAAATATGATTTTAAAGCATGTCTTGCTGACAAATTGTACACACTGACTGTTATACTGTATGTTGATTATTTAACAGAACATCAAATATCTTCAGTAGTGACTCATTACACAAGTGTCAAAACTAAAATATATATTGGTAGGCAAAATTTATATTTTTCTACTTACTGTATACTGTACAGTAGTGGGGCTAAAATGGTCAAATTTAAACTAAATTTTTAACACGTGACCCGTCTGTTAGAATAAAAACTTCACGTTTAATTAATTAATTTTATTTATTTATTATTATTTATTTATTATTATATTAATATTTAATGCATTTACCAGGGATAAAACGAGTTTTTTTTTTATATTGATTGACAGCTACACGCCCTCCTTTGTTAAGCCCTGCCCCTTGAAAACCCCTCCCCTTTCCATTGGCTTCAACGTTGCCAAATATACTATAGTTATTGCACACGCATGAACGTTTAAGGTTTTTAAACACTGGTATAACGTCTTTATATACAGTAATATGTTTTAAAGGCATTTTAGGTCACCAAAATCAAAACTTGTTTTTATTTACCTGAACATGATCTAATTCGAACAGACCGACCGTGCGCTCGTCAAGCGCACAACCTCCAGTTTGTGTCACTTCTTCTTCTTCTTCGATGGTGTTTTCTGGCAGTTTACAAACTCAGTGTATTACCGCCATCAACCGGACGGAGATGTAATTCAAGAGTCTATGTACTTTCAAAAAAAAATAAAAATAAAAAAAATAAATAAAAAAATAAATAAAAAATAAATAAATTAAAATTAAATTAAATCCTTTCAGCTAATTTTGTAACTTTCAAATATTTAACAAGTGCTTTAGTTATAACCTGTGACTGATTTTTCTTCAATAAAGTAACCAGTTCAGTCAGTTTGTGTCACAATGCTGTGTGATAATTTTAAAGCGACAGTACGATATTACGTCCTGTCTTATCTGGCAACCCGCCTGTTTTTTTTAAACAGTGAGGCAGCAGCAGCAGGTCAGCAGTTTAAAACTAATCCGCCGCCGAGTCAGTGGAAACATCCGCAGCAGCGGTAGTTCCCCGAAGATGTGCCGTGTTCTAAATTTTTAATCAAACCTACTCCCCAGTTCCCACTCTGTCGCAGCGCTTTTAAGGCTGATGTTACTGGTAATGGTTTTCGATAATGGAAACGGACGACGTGTCGGCGAGGGAGCAACTTTTCCACAACCGCGTCCGGGAGACGATAGTAAGTACGCTGGCGGTTAGAGGGGGTCGTCACAGACCATATGGCTCGCTGCTTGTTGTTATGCTAACAAGTTGCTTCTTCCACAGCTTTTTAACGCGGTAAAGTTTCACATGTCACCCTTGAAAAACGGAACAGTACGTTTAATTACTGTTTTTTTTTCTTTCTCCTTTGAGTTTACTTCAGTGGACACAGATGCTGGATGTCAAGGAATTTAAATTTTCTGTTCTCACAAAGTTGTAAACGATGTTTTTAAATTATATTCTCTACGTGCCTGGGTTTAAAACACTCAGTAGCCTTTGTTGAACTTCAGACTCTGCAGAATCTGACCTACTGAGTTACAACAAGGCACAAAAATACTGATCTTTAACCCCAAACATCCAGGTCTCACAGGCAGCTCCTTCATGTGATCTTATTTTTGCTGATAGAGGACTTTGTTTTCTGAAAGGGCAATGCCAATTGCTGGGTTTCAGATGACGTAGCAGTGACGTCACAGAATGCAGATGCGGGGCAAGAAGTAAACGCAGCCGTTTCCTTCTGTTGCTGATTCAGCATCAACATGCCTAAATTCTGTGCCGTTTACGGTTGTTGCAACCGCTCTAATCGAGAGATAGATAAAAGTTATTTTCGTGTTCCGAAAGTAGTATGCTACAAGGGGATTAATTTAAAAAAACTTACAGAAAAAAGACGACAAACGTGGATTACAACCTACGGCTAAAAACAGGAGGTGCAGAAACTGACGAGAGTCTGCAGCGACCACTTTGTTACAGGTAAGGGTCGTATCGTTTAAATCATATTTTCAGATATTTTATTGGACAGTAACTAGAAAGACAGGTAAGATATGTTATGCCCTAGCTTGTGTAGTGGTTCAACACTTGGTTGTTCCCAGAAAAAATCCGATTAGAATGCTAATGTTGTTAGCGGTTAGCTTAGTGCTAGGAAAGGCATTTACGTGTTTTACTTTAAAGTGGTGTCTTATATTTAGGTTGTCCGAGTGCAGCAGGTGATGTACATTCCCAAGACTGGGCCCCCACTGTTAACCTGGGGTACCAAAGAAGTAACGAGTGGCCACAAACAGAAGCATCCCTCCGGCGCAGGGAAAGAGCTAAGGCCTGGAAGCTTCTCTGCACTGAGGAGGCCAACAGTCTGGAAGATGAGCTCTGTGAAGAAAGCTTACCAGCCCCTGAAAACGAACGATTCAAAGGTAAAATAATAATAAATAAAAATACTATTTATTTATTTATAGAATTTCTGAACGTAATTTTTAATAATTAAATATTTGCAGATGCAGAATGCCAGACGGATCTAAGCATGGTTGACCTCACAAAGCTGGAGGATGCAGTGAAAGGCTACACAACTGAGATCTGCGACCTTAAGGAAAAAGTCTCAGTGACTAAATTTACTCCTGAAACCTTCCAGAACAACGATAAAACAAAGTTTTATACGGGACTGCCCAACTTTTTAGTTTTGATGCAAATTTTTCAGCTCTGTGAACCTTATACATCAGCATGTCATCACTGTCAGCACTCTCCAAATTTGAGCAATTTATTATGATACTTATGCATCTCAGATTAAATCTGCAGCTTCAAGACCTTGCCTATAGATTTAATGTGTCAAAAGCCACTGTGTCTCGAATTTGTTTTAGAACGATTCATGTTCTCCATGAAAGATTACAATTCTTAATAGAGTGGCCTGAGCGACAAGTAATTCAATCAACTATATTTATATAAATATTTTAAGTTTAAATGATTATACATGTATTTATCATTTAAAGTAAATCAAAAGTAAATTAAATCACTAATACTGTTACAGACCATATTTGTACATGTTAATTGTTCATGAAGACAAAAAAAAAATTTACCCAATAAGGTTGAATATTTTTAATTTATTCAATGAACTCCATAACCAATCTTTGTGAATATTGGTCAGTTAAAATGACATGAGTTTTGCTATTGAAATAAAAACATTTTTCTGAAGTAGACTCATTTTGCAACATTTGTGACATATGACATTTGTATGTGCTGTTATTTAACATATTAGAACACCTTTGAAATTCACAAGCTAATCTCATATTGATTTAAATATATCATTTGATTTAACATACTTAACTTTTCAATTAAGATTATTGTAAATAAAAAACAGCTGTCATGACATGTAACAACATCACATGACCCTTCTGCAGAGTGCTTGCTACAGGTGTAGCTGAAACATGTTATGGTAGTGACAAATGTTTTTGGGGAAAAAAAGAGCAACTGTTTAAATTTGTATAAACTTTTCAAACTCCTTTCATCAACTACTCCAAATAACATTCTTGATTCTTAGATTGGTTAGTCACGTGTGGATTTCTGTCCCAGGATTTCAGGTAGGATGCAATGTGTAAAATAGTGCTGAATTTTGGGAACTGCTGTTTCCCACAGCTGGTCATCTGGCAGAATTCTTTCCACATAAATATCATTTTCACTCCATACTACAAAATCACAATATTGTACATCCACAATGTGAATCTGATCCTGGAGCTGATGGTAATAAGGATGGTTCCTATCCAGTTGTACAGAATCTCCAACCTTGACGAGACGACGAGACAAAAACCAGGCTGTCCAGCACACATCCTCAGACTGACTTCATGCTGTTTGCTCTGTGGGCACTGAAGGACAAGACAATGAAACTTAGACATAAAAAATAAATACGGTAGTCTCCAAAACATTTCAATATGATACGTTTTTAAAGATTGTGTTTCACTCATTTCACTATCCAACACCAATGTTAGAAAATGAGACTATATTTATGTCTCTGTCAACCAGGTGTGTTCCACAGGTAAGAATGTATTAATCTGGACTAAGTTTTAAAAGGTGATGGAAAGGTCACACATTTTTTAACTGGAAACAAGGCAACATCCCACAAACTGCAAGACCATCCCCAAAACTACGGCTACATGCTGTGAAATATGCAAACAACAAAGATTTGAGTAAAAAATTATAGTTGTAACATTCATACTGTGAGGTGCGCAAAGTCTGCAGTGCAGTACCCTAATGCATGCTCAATAATCCAGGTAGAAA
>JBBPBX010000447.1:93416-103847 GCA_038048925.1 Garcialebias charrua | reverse complement strand
GCCTGAGCGACAAGTAATTCAATCAACTATATTTATATAAATATTTTAAGTTTAAATGATTATACATGTATTTATCATTTAAAGTAAATCAAAAGTAAATTAAATCACTAATACTGTTACAGACCATATTTGTACATGTTAATTGTTCATGAAGACAAAAAAAAAATTTACCCAATAAGGTTGAATATTTTTAATTTATTCAATGAACTCCATAACCAATCTTTGTGAATATTGGTCAGTTAAAATGACATGAGTTTTGCTATTGAAATAAAAACATTTTTCTGAAGTAGACTCATTTTGCAACATTTGTGACATATGACATTTGTATGTGCTGTTATTTAACATATTAGAACACCTTTGAAATTCACAAGCTAATCTCATATTGATTTAAATATATCATTTGATTTAACATACTTAACTTTTCAATTAAGATTATTGTAAATAAAAAACAGCTGTCATGACATGTAACAACATCACATGACCCTTCTGCAGAGTGCTTGCTACAGGTGTAGCTGAAACATGTTATGGTAGTGACAAATGTTTTTGGGGAAAAAAAGAGCAACTGTTTAAATTTGTATAAACTTTTCAAACTCCTTTCATCAACTACTCCAAATAACATTCTTGATTCTTAGATTGGTTAGTCACGTGTGGATTTCTGTCCCAGGATTTCAGGTAGGATGCAATGTGTAAAATAGTGCTGAATTTTGGGAACTGCTGTTTCCCACAGCTGGTCATCTGGCAGAATTCTTTCCACATAAATATCATTTTCACTCCATACTACAAAATCACAATATTGTACATCCACAATGTGAATCTGATCCTGGAGCTGATGGTAATAAGGATGGTTCCTATCCAGTTGTACAGAATCTCCAACCTTGACGAGACGACGAGACAAAAACCAGGCTGTCCAGCACACATCCTCAGACTGACTTCATGCTGTTTGCTCTGTGGGCACTGAAGGACAAGACAATGAAACTTAGACATAAAAAATAAATACGGTAGTCTCCAAAACATTTCAATATGATACGTTTTTAAAGATTGTGTTTCACTCATTTCACTATCCAACACCAATGTTAGAAAATGAGACTATATTTATGTCTCTGTCAACCAGGTGTGTTCCACAGGTAAGAATGTATTAATCTGGACTAAGTTTTAAAAGGTGATGGAAAGGTCACACATTTTTTAACTGGAAACAAGGCAACATCCCACAAACTGCAAGACCATCCCCAAAACTACGGCTACATGCTGTGAAATATGCAAACAACAAAGATTTGAGTAAAAAATTATAGTTGTAACATTCATACTGTGAGGTGCGCAAAGTCTGCAGTGCAGTACCCTAATGCATGCTCAATAATCCAGGTAGAAAAATCTAAAAAAGCTAAGTCTGCAGTGCAGTAGTCCAAACCTTTTGAGAAATAAATTTTACCTTGATTTCACACACCCTGGCTCCATGACAGTCACATGAAACGACTCCATCTGGTGAGGCTCCCATGTATGGCCACCTTGAGTTTAACCAGCTAGTATCTGAAGTTACAAAGAAGATACGATCACCTTGATGATACTGTATTATCAAAACAAAAAAAATCATAATATTTTCAGTACATTAACTTACCTTTTTAATGGAGTTACTGTAGATCTCTGACCTACAGTGTAGAAATGCATATGACTCAACGTTAACACATACAACTCCAGCACGAATTTGGCTTTACAGAAGCTAAATATATTATTTTTAAGTAGATCCACGCACATAGAAATAACAGGGGGCTAACTAAACTTGTTGTTAGCATTAGCGATAGCGTAGTTAGCATAGGCTAATTACTAAATAAATAATACATCTCACTACTCACCCGGGCAGAAACAAGTCGACAACCATTTAAAGCTTCTTTTGATCCTAAATGGTTAACCCAAAACTCGTCCTCGCCAGTTTATTTAGGGCTTTGGCATACTTGCTGTAATCCATTCTGCTGTGTTTTGAACTGGGGAAAATCACTTCCTGCCCCGCATCTGAATTTCGCGCCACTTCCGGGTCACGTGATTGCAACCCAGCAATTTGCATAATGAACCATTTTTGGCAGCTTGCAGTTTCTTCTGGTTTGCTCTTAAATTAGAACCGTTTGTCAACTTAATTGCAGGGTTTGATGGCTAAAACAAAACTAACCTGAAATACATGAACCAAAACTTGGATTTTAGTTTGGAATCACAAAGGAGTGGAAAAGAGCTTACCTGTAGTCTGTTTTCTACTAGTTTGTCAAAACTTATTCTATATGCGTGTTAAAGACTGAAAAAGGATATTTCAAGGATGAGAAGAAAAATATAACTAAATCTTGTCACTTTTTTAATCCAAGCAATATTGTCTAAATCAATTGTCCTACCTATTTATAAAACTGAGTTTATTGCAGCTCCTCAGATGGAAAGTATTTTGGATAAAAGATGAAACGTTTCAACAAGAGTACGGTAATCCGTCCAGAGGACCTGACTTGATGTGTTGTTTCTACCAAGCGTGCCAACTGTGGTTTTTTTTCATCAAACAACTAAATAAACCAAAAATACCCTGAAGGAGTTTTCTAACGTATATGCTTGAAAAAAATTTTTTTTTATGAAGCAATCTATGAACAAACTATGAAAAATAAAT
Organism: Garcialebias charrua; assembly: GCA_038048925.1. Classification (NCBI taxonomy): domain Eukaryota; kingdom Metazoa; phylum Chordata; class Actinopteri; order Cyprinodontiformes; family Rivulidae; genus Garcialebias; species Garcialebias charrua. The sequence continues at coordinate 101,215 of JBBPBX010000447.1, read as the reverse complement.
AAGCTAAAGTCAAGGATTCAAGGTTATTTGTCATTCACATCACATGTGGTACATGAGATGGAACAAAACTATGTACTGTACACAGGTTCCCAGTTACATCCAACAAAAATACAAATTGTAAAAAAAAAAAAAACAGTAAGATCCAAGACATAAACTAAGAATACACTAAGCACTAATAGTACAAAACAATGTGCCAAACAACAGTAGCACAAACATGAGTCTGTGTGAGCAGATGAGGATGAATGAACACAGCAACATGAAATAGATCAGCAGCATGAGATCAGCATCATGGATAATCAGCAGCACATATCAACAACCAAGTGGCATTACAGTGATGTTTTTCACATTAGTTTTCACAGCGATAGCAGCTTCAGGGTAGAAGCTGTTCCTCAGCCTAGTGGTTCTGCACTTAATGCTCCTCAACCTTCTGCCTGAGAGGAGCAGAGCAAAAAGTGTGTGTGCTGGGTGAGTGGGGTCCTTCATGATGCAGGTGGCCCTCTTCCTGCATCACTAAATGTCACTATTCAAGCAGAACAGAGCAAGTATGTTGTTGACTGAGCATCTTTGTAGATGATCCTAATCCTATGTTATACGTGAAGGTGTTTATGTTGTGCCCATTTTATAATTCAGTGTGGCCCATTGAAATCCATGGTTTGCTGTGACGCTGGCAGTACTGTAAATAAGGATGCTAAAGTCGTTTTTCCATTGTCCAGTCTCAGCCCGACTTCGCCCTAATTTCACCTGACTGGTCGGTTTCTGTAGTTTTTCATATAACTGTCGCCTTGATGTGAGTGGGTCATCATAACACCACTGCCTGAAACTTACCACAAACAGCTAAACAAGTGAAATAAAGTCATAAAATACTCTGTTCACTGCCACGGTTTCCACAAAATGCCGTAGCTGAGTCAAAGCCACCGTCCCTCTTCTGGTTAACACCTGTAAATAGACCAGCTGGTCTCACTTCCTCTGACTTCTGTCGTCGGTCAACAAGCGCAGAAACATCTGCACCTTCTCATAGTACTGCAGTGTTGGTGGTTGACATATAATGGAAATATACTTTAATAAAACAAATACTGTGGTTGCGAGGTTTTAAAAATGGTGGGTGTCATGATTGACACTTTTATTATGACCAGCGATGTGCTGGCGTCCAATTTTCAGCTGGATTTGCTTCGCATGGAATTTAGTTGAGTAGGTTCTAAGAAGCGAACTGAAAGTGAGTGGGTGAGACCACCCAATGGAAAAACTCTAAACACCTGCTGAGTTTCACCCGAGTAAAGCCGAGTCAAACCAGTGGAAAAGGGCCACAAATGGCACCTACCAAAATGGTGGCACAAATGATTTCCTCACTAGGATAGACTGAATTGTGATTGGTCATTCTAGTGTACAGTATTTCTGTTTGGGTGCTGTGGCACTTCGATCTTTAGCCATGTCAAATGGCCCTCTGGAAAAATAGTTACCCACGCCTGCTTTAGTGTGAGAACTCATTACAGGACAGATCCATGAAACAAGTGAAACCCAATAACTCTTTCAGAGCAGACATGTACCGGTACGGTATACATAATTATTGCAAAAAAAACTACAACTTTGAATCTAACAAATTGAAAATTTGACAGCCTTGTTAGATTTTGGTGCTCAATTTTATAGTTCAAACTGCACACATTTTCTTTGTGCTTGAACACGAGAAAATATTTGCAGTGAAAATAGCAGCTTCCCACAATAAAAACACCAAAGGTAAAATAAGCTTAGACACGTTAATGTGGTTTGGAAACCTCAACTCTGGAGTTTCTCCAGATTTATATTTTGTGAACTTTGGTGGCTTTTGTTGTTTGCATTTACAATACAGTATATTGATGGCAAGAATCACAAAATCTAAATACAAAATGGCTGTGAAAAGCATCTTGCTTTTTAGTTCATTTCATCAACTTTACACAAGCAGCAAGTAAGGAACCTTCAGGTATTTCATTTACCCTTTATTTATACAGGTAGTCTCAATAATAATAATAATAATAAATTCAATTTATACCGCACTTTTCATTAATAAAAATCTCAAAGTGCTACAACAATAAAAACAAGTGATAAAATCAAATAAAATCAATAATGGTATTAACTAAGATTAAAAACAGAATCATGTGGAGGCAGAATAGGCCTGCTTAAAAAATAAATAAATAAATAAATAAATAAAACAAGTGATAAAATCAAGTAAAATCAATAATACTATCAACCAAGATCAAAGATAAAATCATGCGGGGGCAGAATAGGCTTGCTTAAAAAGAAAAGTCTTTAAACCGCTTTTAAAGTCAACCAGTGACTGTGGAGCTCTCAGGCAGTCAGGAAGGGAGTTCCATAGGCGGGGGGCAGCCACACAGAATGCCCTGTCTCCCATGGTCCTTAATTTGGTTCGTGGAATGTGAAGTAGATTACTGTTCTGTGATCGTAGAGACCGGGTGGATGAATATGGTGCAAGAATGTCCTTTAGATAGTCAGGTGAAGTTCCATGTAAGCATTGATGTGTAATGAGAGCAGTTTTGTATTGAATTCTGTAGGTGACAGGAAGCCAATGGAGGTTATGGAGAATGGGTGTAATATGTTCAAATTTACGAGCTCTCAATAAAATCCTTGCTGCACTGTTTTGAATATATTGAAGTTTCTGAAGGTTTTTGCCAGGGATTCCAATAAACAGGGAGTTGCAGTAGTCGAGCCTGGAGGAGACAAAGGCATGGACGAGTTTCTCAGCATCGAATAACTCTTTCAGAGCAAGTTTCAGAGCAATGAGCCACGAGAACTCATTTTCAAGAGAGTCCTGTTTTTTAGGGAGCAGATGGTGGGGGTTAAGGACCTTGCTCAGGGGCCCAGGGTGAGGGTGGAGGCAGGTGTGGGGTTTTCACCTTTTCCACCCACATTTTTTGATGTTGTCGGTACCAGGGCTTGAACCGGCGATCTTCCGATCACAGGCCCGCCCGCCGTCTCTAACCTCTGCTCCACCACTCCCCCATTATTATGATGCTCTTGCTTGTTTTTTACCTTTAACCTTAAGATCTAATGTTATTAGCTGCTAGCGAGCCTCAAGTGTCCAGCTGAGGCTGGTCAGCTGCCCCAGTGTCTAATAGCGTTAGACCAGGTCCATGATTGACATGCTGATGTATAATGCTAAATATATGGCCAACGTGTGAATCATAAACTTAAGCACTGCTGCAGATTTGGCAGGAAGGCTCTTTGAAACACATATTCACATATTGGCGAGCAATATTATAGGCAGAAACATGGGTGTGCTATGGGATCCCCAGTTTCTTCTATTGTTGCCAACCTGTAAGTGGAGGAGGTAGAAAAGAGAGCCTTGACATCTTTTTCAGGGACACCACTGAGTCAATGCTTCAGGTATCTTGATGACACCTGGGTTAAAAGTAGACACCTGGGTTAAAATTAGACACCACTGAGTCATTGGTTCAGGTATGTGGATAACACCTGGGTTAAAATAAAATTTCAGAAAGTCCAACATTTCACTGATCACATCAACTATATGGATATATATTTATATACTGTATATATAAACAAAAAAAGGTTAAATTGTGTCATCTGGACTACGGTAGTTTCTTGAAGTGAGAAATGTTTCGTTCCACATCCAGAGGACTTCTGCAGTCTACGGCCTGCCAACCAGATCAGTCCCATAGGTAGCCTTCACCTCTGTGTTTCAAGCCAACCTCCTGTTGGACTCTCAAAAGTTGGCTTTAAACACGTGCAAAACACACCCATCCAAAACAATCAATCATCATGTACAACAATCAGATGTTTTAGGCCAGATGGCCTACTTGCTAATCACAGAAATAGCCTGAAGACAACCAAGGCCAGTTCAGTCAATTGTTGTTATCTACCTGGATGATTGACCTTACAACCCATAAATATATAAAGTTCACATGAAAAGAAGATGTACAAGATGGCAGGTTTTCCTTCTTGGACTGTGATATCTCAGTTTTTTGATGGAGGACATTTGCAAACTGATGTGTACCGCAAACCCACCCACACGGACCAGTAGCGGTTTGACTCTCATCACCTGGAGCACAAGTTAGGAGTCATCAGGACTCTGTACCACAGAGCAGACAGCATCCCCACTAACTCAGGAGCCAGGCAAAAGGAGAAATCCCACACAAGACAGGCCCTGGAGCACTGTGGATATGCTAACGCCAAAAATACACTACATGCGGTCCGGCTCCGCCCCGCTCCGCAGGTCGCAGCTGAGCAAGTCCAATTTCCACTACCTGCGCTCTGCTCAGGTCCGCCTGGATGCGCCGCTCCGAGACGCATGCGCGGGAATTGCGAGATCGCGCGATAAATCAATAAATAAAGTAAGTCAGAACAAAACAATTCATTCGGTGGAAGAAGGAGAACAACAGTAGAGACTGCTGCCTTGATCTTCTCTCGTAAATGAGCGACAGGACATGGTTTGAGCAACAGGAAGTGATGTATTACATTTCAGAATAAAATACTTTTTTATTTATTTATTTCTTGTATTGCGTTTGTAGGCGTAGTCATAAATGATAGTTTGACAGCATTTTTGTACAAATAAATCCGTATAGAGCTAGGATTAGTCCGCCCGTGGTGATTTTATTTTGTAAATACGGATGTTGTGCTCGTTCCTTTTCCTGTTGGTGCGACGTAATCTTTGAAAGTTGACTCCGGCACAGCTCCGGCGTCCGGCAGAAATAGGATGGATTCTAATTTTGACGGACTGCCGTCCGCTCTCCGCAGCTCGCCGCCGCCGTGCGGAGCCAGTGTAAATTCTCTCATTGATTATAATGGGTGCGTATTTGCTGCGGAGGTCGGACCGGAGCGGGGCGGAGCCAGACCGCATGTAGTGTATTTTTGGCGTAAAGCCTCCCACATACTCGGGCATACTTCAGTCCGCTGAGGTCCACGCAAACTGGATTAGACTCAATGCGGACACCCTCAAGCCATGACCACGCAAAGATAAATTTTTACGAAAATGTACACGTGTGCTCGGTGTCGCACAATAAACTGCCTGGCGATGGACTGTTTTGTATGCAACACCAATTAAATTCCCCTTCTTTATCCCTGATCTGGTTTAATGGCCTTTTTCTTTTGTTGTTGGTTTTGTTTTTTCAAAAGGCAAGCGATCTCTTCCTCCTCGTTTGTTGACGCTGTTGTTGACGCTGTGACTGAAATTGTGAGAAATTAGGAGAATTAAAATCAGGTCCAGCATGGCTGTGCAGGGTCTGGAGATTTCCCGGTGGGCTGGTCTGATGTGTGGGTTGCAACTTCCTTTTTTAAGCCCTGTTTTAATTTTTTAGAACTTTTTATTAAAGGGGACCTCAGATGGGTTTTTTAAATTTTTATGGTATTTCTGTGGGTTATCCAGACCCTATTCCTTCAATTTAATGCACAAAATAATTCTTAGATAATCAATTATACCCTTTTTAATTCTGCCATTTTTAACTTTCGTTTTGAACGACCGGTTTCTGATAGAAGTTCTGAAGTCCACGCCCTTCAACGATCTGTTTACGCCCTCTGTAACAGCCAGTATCTGTAATGTGTTGTTGTTTTAAAATTAGCTCTTTTTTTATTACTCATTTGACTTACTGTTAGTGCTAGCTTAAGATAACTTACCGAAACCCGTCTGAGCGCGCCGCAATTTGCTGCTCCTTTTAGCATGAGACCACCCGAATCCGAAGCTAATGTTAGCTTGTTCCTCTTCCGGTGTTCGCCAGCTCCGCTCGTTGCACGCGGAGATTTTGGGAGTTATCGCTGTTCCAGTCAAGACAACACAAAGTTCACCAAGTGTCTCCCGTAAATTAATCCGTAAGGAGAAGGTCCTCGCTGCTGCGAGGCTGCAGCGAGGCTGTACAGTTGAAGCTCCGCTCCATCGCGCCAGAAGCAGTGTCCCGTTGCCGCCGGTCACTACGCCGGGGGTCCGCTCGTTTAATTTTTGCCGGCTGCGCGTTGGGAGCGATCGCAAATACACTAAAAATTGAACTAAAACATAAAAATAACAATTATACTTTATTGATAAAGCCATTTATAAAGCCATTTATGGTGACTCTAAATTGACCCTAGGTGTGAGCGTGAGAGTGGATGGTTGTTTGGTGTGAGTGAGACAGGTCCCTCTTGTAAATGAGTCCCCGTGACTCAACGAGGCTAGCCTGTATAAATAAAGGTTGAATGAATGAATGAATAATGAATTTAAAAGCCATTTAAAAAAAAACACAGCTGCAACAAAGTGCTGTACACATGAAATTAAGAACATATAAACAAAAGATGAGATGAAATCATGAAAAACAACAGTCATGTGTTTAATACAGAAGTGGGTTGAGCCTAACCAGGGGTTGCTAGGTGAGGGGCTGGACTCAGGTTTGAGGTGGTTGGCTGCGGTTTGTGACGTCACAAACCGCAGGAAGTGGGAAACGAAGTGTATTTATCAAAGATAAATAAATCTACTTAGAGTAAATAAACCACTGGGTGCATTTTTTTGGCCTTAGGACTGTTTTTTTATGAAGTAAATACCCAAAGTTGAGTAAAAAAACATTAAAAAGTGAATTTTGAATATGTGGTCCCCTTTAACGACACAGAACACCGCTGCTCCTGGGCTGCAACCTGTCAATTAATCCAGTAAGCATGTCAGCAAATGACCAAACACAATTTGCCCCCAAAAAACACCCATTGCCTGCGGAGCTGGGCTGCAGCTGCTCAGGGTGGACGCTCGACTATGAAGTCTCAACCGTCTGCACAATGTCTTTGCGGCTCATGGAGTACACAAGGGACGCTCGAGTATGTGGGAGCCTTGACTCGGCCTTCCTGAAAGCAGAGAAGAAACCCAAACATGAAAGGACTCCAGCCAGCCTTCAGGTGAAAAGGAGGAACCCAGATCAGTGGTCATTCCGTATGTTGTGGAAGTTTTAGAGAAACTGAGATTTTTTTTTCTTTCTAAACAAGACATCCCAGTGGCTTTCAAACCCCCAAAATACATTCTGGTAAAGACTGGTCCATCCCAAAGATCCAGTCCCCCGGCACAAACGAGTAATATTGTATATGCTGTTCACTGTCTGGACTGTGATTGGACTGTGATCAGTCTTACATTGGAGAAACTAAACAGCCACTGGCCAAAAGGATGGCCCAGCACAGAAGAGCAAAATCAGGCAGGACTCTGTGGTTTACACTCTTCTGCAGGCCAGCAGCTTACAGGGATGAAGGTGTTTACATTATTGATAGAGAGGAGCATTGGTTTGAGAGAGGAATAAAGGAAGCCGTCTTTGTGAAAATAACCCATCCATCTTTAAATGGGGGCGGGGGTCTCCATGTTCAACTTCCACCCTCTTACAGTGCTGTAATTGCAAGCATCACTCGGCCCCTTGTGAATGGCAAGCGGCCATCAGGGCACTAACGACCTATTGTTGGGGCTCTAACAATCTACAGTACAGTAGTGTCATGCTGCATTCCAGTTTCCTCGTATTGTGGAAATTTCCCAGTTCCCAGTGGTAGATTGAAACCGGAATGCCCCCTCTAGTGGTAAACTCCACTCGTATAGTGGGAGAATTTTTTCTGCCCCCAGTTTCGATTTCAAGATGGCGGATACTCGCGTCTTCAGTAAGTAAACGCCTAAACTTTTACTAAAATAACAGTTCTAAAATGTTGTCTAAAATGTTGTTGCTTGTATTTAATCACACAGTGAAGTGAAGACGTTTGTTTTTGTTTTCTTAGCTGTAAAGCCAGTTTTTCTTTTTTCCCAACGATTTACATTAAAGAATTAGAGAAAAATATATATTAAAGGTCCACTGACATGATTTTTCTAC
>JBBPBX010000447.1:54568-92895 GCA_038048925.1 Garcialebias charrua | reverse complement strand
ATCATTTAAATATGTTCGTTTTTGCAAACAAAATGACAAACCACTTTAATTTTGCTTTAACGGCTGGTCACTGTGGGTTTTTAGAAATGCTTTTATTACCACCTGGAGAAGCCAGAGGACTATAGTTTTTTTCAGAGATTACCTGTCTAACATCAGTCTGTCAGGAGATAGTGATAGAGAGAAGAAATATGTTTAAAAAATATTTTTAGAAAAGTTACATACAGCAGCTTTAAACTTCATATCATCGTTATTGAATAAAAGTATATCACAATATTTATTGTTATTGAATTATTGTCCAGCACTACTCCTTAGTGACTTAACCACTTATGAACCGCTGAAAAGAGATCCATGAAGTGGTTAAGAAGAAGAAGTTGATAGATTGCCTGAAAATTTTGGAGCAGGACAAGGCTATTCTGTACCACAGACTGTACCCAGGGGAGGCCACACCTAGTCTGTATGGTTTACCTAAAATCCACAAACAAGGTGTACCAGAGGACCAGACTTTGCTTTTTTAGATTTTTCTACCTGGATTATTGAGCATGCATCAGGGTTAATGTGTACAGTATTGTTTTTGTACTACTAGCGCTTATTGTATTCTTAGTTTAGCGTATTTCTTAGTTCATATTTTAGATTGTTGGTTTCGTATTGTAACCCCAGATTCTATGAATGTAGGTGTAGCCCTTTAAAGGACAACACCCACCGTGACAGTAACAATTCACCATATTGGAGAATTACTGTAGTATTTTATGAATTTTATTTTCATTTTTGCATTTGGGCCAGGCGAGGGTTAAAAAAAAAACAAAAAAAACAACCCACTCCCGAATGAATCCGGAAACCTGGCCGAAGAGTCCCGAAGGGTCATGCCTTTTGTTACATTGATCTCCACCCAGAAAGCAAGGCAGAAGGTAGGAGTGAGTTTCCATGGAGGTTTATGAGAGAGAGTAGGAGAAAACTGCATATTTCCTGCATATTTCCTGGTGCATTTGTGTGTATGGACCAGCGCTCTGATTTTATTTATTATTTATTTTATAACACCGCTGCGGACCTGTTGTTGCTCTCATCTGCCCAAAGGAGCGAGCTGCGAGCCGCGCGCGTCCCTGGCTCCTCGTTCCTCGTTCCTTTGAAGTTCCTCGTGCCGGTGTAATTTGCTCCCTCGAGTGTATGCATTTGCTCTCCTCAGCTGCAAGGAGCACGGGTCGGGAAGCACGCGGGGAGCTCGAACGCAGAGCTCCGTTGCGCGGCTGGCTCTGGATGCCTTTCACGGGGGGAGAATAAAAAGTCGATGCGGAAATGAATGAATTTGTCGCGATCAAACGAATTAAACTAGTATGTCTAAGTGGATGCTCGCTCAGAATATGAGTGAGCGACAGCAGGATTAATCAACAGGCAGCTTTAGGGAATATTTAAAAATGCTTCCTTTTTCTTTTCCTCTGCTCGCCTGTAACTCCAAGGCGTCACTTTGGTGACGTGAATGCCCTTGTGAATGCCCATATATGGAGAGGAGCAGATTTTCCCAGAGCTGCATGCTAAAATCTGCTATAAATCATGAAATAACACATTTACCGTTATTTCTCCACAATATAAGTAATCGCTCCTGTATTTTTTTTAAATAAACTAATAAATATTAATGGCGATGCAATTTGAAAACATGGTGGGTGTTGGACTTTAAGCCCCACCTATTGGGTGAATCCCTGTGCTTCGCGCACAACACTGAAGACTTCTAGTCCACGCCCACCTGCTGTGGGCCACACCTCGGTCTACTATATAAGCGGCCACTGACCGAGAAACCACTCCCAAAAAGGCAAAAAGGAAAGATTTTCAGCCAAATGAGAGCCAGTGAGGCCCGAGGCTTAAAGGGCTACGCCTACATTCATAGAATCTGGGGTTACAATACGTAACCAACATTCTATTTCATGTAGGCTCCGCCCTTTATGCCCCACCTATTGGGTTAAAGGCGGAGCAGGATATGGTCCATGCCTCACTGGGTCTGACTGGAACCAAAAACCTGGAAAAAGCAACCCTCAACAAGTGTAAATGACAGGTGAGCAACCTGATTAAATGATGGTGAATGAATAGGGATGGGAATTGATAAGAAATTATCAATATCGATGCCTTTATCGATGTCATTTATCGATTCGATTCCTTATCAATTCTGTTATCAATTCTCATTTGGGTAATAAAATATAGTAAACCATTTGTGTTCATAAAGAATTTATTTATGGATATTTTCCCATATTTTTAGACTCATTTTTCGCTCTGATTCTTCGTTTTTCATTTTTGGCGAAAATGGTGCAGTACCAGTTTCGGCCGCTATAGAGGCGCTGTAGGCAGCAGCCAGCAGAGGACTCAGAGAGTGAAGAGGAAGAGTGGCCACTTCCAGAAGTTTCTACTTGCTGTGTTCGAAAAAAGCCTCCTTTGGTCGGACTGACTCTGTCGCTGCCCGCTCCCTGCTGTGGATGTAGCTGTTTTTGTTTGCAAGATACCACTCATAACCACACCGCGGATTTTTAAATCCAGCTGATTTCACATTTGGTTCAGCTCAGGAGCCCGTCTGCTATAGTGAGGTAAGAAATATATTTTTAAGCGTTTATTTAGCTAAATTTAAAGAAACAAAGCGTCCGGTTTGACCCGCCTGGCGCCTGCATAAAAGTCAGCGAACTTTTTTTTTTAATCCAGCTGATTTGAACATTTCGTTAAACTCAGGAGTACGTCTACTATTAAGTCAGCTAAGAATTATATTTTTTAAGCGTTTATTTAGCTAAATTTAAAGAAAGAAAGCGTCCGGTTTGACCCGCCTGGCGCCTGCCTAAAATTCCGCGAACTTTTTTTTTTTTAAATCCAGCTGATTTGAACATTTCGTTAAGCTCAGAAGGACGTCTGCTATGAAGTCAGCTAAGAAATATTTATTTTTTTCGGGCGCGGCGCATGTCTGTGATGTCAGCGCTTAAATACGTCACCACCAGGAGTCTGCAGAACCGATAAGCTGAATCGTTAAGACAAGCATCCTACAATTCCATGGAATTGGACTTTTAAGAACCGGTTCTCTAACAGAACCGGTTCTCGGTTCCCATCCCTATGAATGAATAAGTTTATTCATAACAGAATCAAAAAACGGCTCCAAAAGTACATCTGACTTGAAGGAGCGTTTGAACTACAATACCCATCAATAAAGACAGAAACAACTGTTATTTAATCAATAAGTTTATTGATAATGAAAAGGTTTTACTCCATTACAACCTTGAGAACAGAATGTGTCAAAGAGGAGCTAGAGACATCTCGCAAATAAAAATGGATGAATGGAGTTGCTGTCGACCATGAGGCCGCAGAGCAGATATCCTGAACCGAGAGGCCACTGAGCAAAGCTGTGGAAGTTGCCATCCCTTGAGTAGAATGAGCTTTAATGCACTAAGGAGGGTAGACCAGCTGAGCTATAAGCTTGGGAGATGGTTTCACACAACCAATGCGATAATCGCTGAGAGGTCAAAGATTGAGCTTGAGAGTGTCCTCTGAAATGAACATGAAATGAACAAGGAGCCTATCAGATTTACGTATCGCACCCGTGCATTTCACATAATATTCGAGAGCTCTAACTGGACAAAGCAAGTGTAGCTGCTCCTCCTCTGGTTTAGTGTGAGGAGGAAGGAAAAAACCATCCAATGTGATGATCCTGGACCTGAATGAACTCGTAATGACCTTAGGTATGAATGCTGGATTAGGCCAAAGTTCAGCAGAGCTTCCATCTCCTTGAATTTTTAGAAAGGAAGGAGAAACAGAGAGTCCAGAAAGGTCACTCACTCTTTTAGCTGTTTTAAAAGATAGAAACTTTAGTGGGATGTCATTTAGCGGCTCAAATGGATCTCTAATTAATGTATTTAACATAGTAACTAGGTCCCATTGAGGAGCTAAAGGGTGAGAAACTGGCTTGAGACTGCAAGCACCCTTCAAAAAAACGTTTGATTTGATGGGGATGATTAAACACTGTTCTATCATTAAACCCCTCATGACATGATGAAATCGTTGCAGCATACGTTTTAATGGTGCTGAAAGCCAAATTTCTGTCTAACAATAGTTGTAAGAATGACAAGATGGGACCCAAGTGACATGAACATGGGTCCAGTTTCTTTTCCCTGCACCAACGCTGAAAGGCAGCCCATTTTGATGCATAAACAGTGGTTGTAGACTGTGTATGTAAACCCTGAATGGTTCCAATGACATCCTTAGAAAAACCAAGGTTTTCTAAATGTCGTTCAGCATCCAAACCCACAGATGCTGACCTATCACCGGATGGCTCCCCCTGCCTGCAGGAAAGCGTCGTCTTTCCAAGGGAGTTTCCTGGAGTGGCCTGTCAGTTGTTGCAGGACCAGAAACCATGATGCGTTCACGCGTTCTGGAGCGATCAGAATTACTGATACTCCCTCCTCTCTCACGCTTTCCAGCAGTGCTGATAGCCGAGGAACTGGAGGGAAAGCATAATTTAATGTCCTTGGCCACGGTTTGTGTGCAAAGGTATCCACCTCCAACGGGGGATGGGGGGGTGTCGAGGGGGCTCAGGTAGAAGAACAGGGGACACTGTGTATTCTCTCGTGTCGCAAACGAGTCCACTTCCGCCCTCTCGAAACTGGTCCAAATTTGTGATGCAAGGTCTAGGTGTAACATCTAATTTTTGTCCAGAGACCAGCCTCTTGACATAATATCGGCACCTCTGTTTTGCACGCCTGGGATGTAAACAGTCCTCAGTGATCTTAGGTGAACATGTGCCCAGCAGAGCAGCTCTCTGGCTGTGTTCATCAGCTGGGCTAAGCGCACCCGCCCTCGCGATTTATATAAGCAGCGGCTGCTCTGTTGTTCGTGTGTACAAGGACATCCTGTTGTCGAAGCATGTGAGCACGAGGACATCCTGTTGTCGAAGCATGTGAGCAAAGTGTTTCAGAACTTTGTACACTGTCAACAACTCCAACACGTTTATGTGGAGAGACGTGCCAGGCGGCCACGTCCCGCCCACCGTCTAAGACTGACATGTCCCGCCCCAAGAGACGCATCGGTGAAGACCACCCTAAACGACGTCACTTTGCCCAGGGGAACCCCTTCTGACAAGAGTCTTGGGATTCCCCCAGAACACCAGGTCCGTTCTCACCGCCGAGGGAACCGTGACCAGGCGTCTTTTGTGGCGTACAGGGTCTTTTCTCTGACGAATAAACCATCTCTGTAATTTCCGCATATGCAGTAAGCCCAATTTGAGTACTGCATGCTCGGCGGCCATCATTCCCAACAGTCTCATAATTGTCAAAGCCAACACCGTTCTGTGGGGCCGCTGGACAAGCTGGAGGAGTGACGTCAACAATTCTCTCCTCTGGTCTGACAGAACAGCCGTCATGCTTATGGAACAGAAGCTGACGCCCAGAAAAACTACTTGCTGGGCTGGTGAAACTGAGCTTTTCTCCCAATTCATGGCAAAGCCTAAACGAGACAGATGACTCACCAACATCACCGTCTTTGCTGCTGCCTCCTGTTTGGAACGAGACAGAAGTAGTAGATCGTCGATGTAATAAGAGGATCCTGATGCCCCTCGAACGCAGCGGATATAACGCTGCTTCAATGACTTTCGTGAAGGTCCGTGGTACAAGCGCGTACCCGAACGGCAAGCGATTGAACTCGTAACAGGTTCCCTGAAAGGCGAACCTGAGGAACCTGTGTTTGTTCACAATGGGTATATGGAAATATGCGTCTCGGAGATTGATTAGTACAAACCAGTCCCTTGACGTCGCATGTTCAAGAACGCGCTTCAACGTTAACGTATGAAATGGACGTTTCATGATGTACTTGTTGAATGTTGACAAATCTAGAATTGGCCTGAGTCCTCCTGATTTCTTGGGGACTAGGAAATATTTTGAATAAAAACCGTTCATTACCTCGTCCGACAGGACCCCGGAAATGACGTGTTTCGCTAACAGTTCCTGTAGTTCCAACTGTAGTGCCTCGTCCTGTGCAGGAGATGTGAGTCTTGTCTCCAAAACTCCATTGAACCTGGGCGGCTTCTCTACAAACTGCAGAGTGTAACCGTTTTGAATTAGACGTCGTAGCCAGCTGTTTAAAGTGCAGGTCTGAAGCCAGACTGCACTGTGGTCTGTCAAAGGTGCGCCCAGAGTGTTTTGCCGCCTGAAGAGAAATCGCCTGGTCTCTTATCGCCGCCAAGTGGACAGAGTCCGCATTGGCCCAAGGGAGGCCCGATTGGAAAGGGGCCACGTCACAGGTCCAACATTGACACTCGTTTGACCCATGCAGGCACGAAAAACGTCTTTTTTTGAGACCGATCAGTGGCCTTACCCGTTATCTGACTGTTGGAAGGAAGAGACGAAAAAGTCCTGGCTGGAACTACTGTGTCCAGGCCAGGCTCATGTGAATTAACCAATTTAAAGAGAGTAGAAATCTGTCTGACTCGTCTAACCGGCTCTGTGACTGCTGGTAGTCACGTGTGCGTGCTCCCACCGTAGTGCGGAGAGGCGGGGCTGGAGGGGTCACAGGGAAGGCACTGTTTGCACCTGCAGTCGGCTCTGTGTTGTATTACTTGAGGAAAAAACAGTTTTCTGTCTATCACCCGCGTTTGGAGGTACATTCACGGGCCTCGGAGAAGAGGCGATCAGCGTGTCTGAATAAAAAACAATGTTTTTTATTACGGTTTCATTATTTGTTGACAAAACCACACTGCCACACACACACCTCTGTCAAACCGTCACTTCTTGTGTTGGCCTCTCCTTGCGCCCTGGTGTTGGCCAGCCTAGGAAGACTGGTGGTTTGACCTTCCTCTGAAGGTCTCTGTCCTCTGAAAAGGTTGGGACGAGTGTCCTCTCACAGCGGCTGGGGACTGTGGCCCGGCGAAGGTCGCTGAGGGCTCTGAGCGACGCTGCTGGCTGAGAAAAGCCCTGCTTTGCTCCTGTGGGCACACCGGTCCCCGGGTAGCACGAGGGTCTGATTGTGGAGACCCTGCGTGCTTGCGCACTTGTTCCAGCGCCTCTGTGGACGAGCATAACTGCTCGAAGACAGTCTGGTAATGAGCTCCAAATAAACCATGCGCTGAAATTGGCCCTTCCAGAAGCTCCTTCTTCATAGGGGTGGGCGATATATTGAATATACTCGATGTATCGCGATATTTTAAATGTACGATGGTTAAAAGGGCTATATCGTCTATATCGAGGATCCTCCTGCTGTCGTGCGGGCTCCCACTCGCCCCCCTCCTTCCTGCAGGCTGCAGGAGCCGCGCGCGAGACTTTCAGCACAACATGTAAACACGGCAGATATGAAGAGCGCTGCCAGCTGCTGAGGGGGAAAAACAATGTTCTTTCTGAGCTAGTTTGGATTAAATTGTCAGATGAGGGCATAAAAAATGTTTTTGTAGACGATGCTGAAAATAATCCCGAAGAAAGGTCGGAACTACGAATCTTTTTCACCATTTAAACAGCGGAGTGGAGCATGAACCGTGAAACGGCAGAACCGAGTGTTTTTCCAGCCTGCTGCTTCCTTAAAACAAACCACGGGTCTGAGCTCATTTAGTCATGCGTGCACCGCAGAGAGAGGTGGAGACATTATTAAATCAGCATTTTATCATTATCGCTAAAGATACGGTCCTTAGCGGCTAACAAGATGGCTAACGCGTTAGCCGTCTTCTTCCACAGCTGAGACTAACCGTGTCTTTAGCGATACAGCTGATTTAATAATGTCTCCACCTCTCTGTTCACGTTTCTGAGTGGAGGCTGTCGTGTTTTTACACAAGGATTCAATGCGACACTTTGTAGAGCAACTTAGAGAACGTCTTCGTGAACCCGGAAACAACCCCCTGACCCTTTCACAATAAAACCGGATACAGTACACAGAGGCTCACATTTACTGCAGTACTGTGATAAATCTGTTCTTGTTCAGAGGTTTTGCAGACATTGCCTGAACTTGGCACAGTTTGAAACTTGTGCACATTTTGTGGTTTGTTGTTAAAAATTACCAGCACATGCAAATAGTTTAGAGTTGTTACCTGTGACTGTTCTGGGTCAGTAAATTTTATGGCCACTGTTTACACTTTTGTTTTTGTATTTTAAAGGCCTTAAATGTTTTGATTTAACATTTTTTTAAATGTTAAAAGCACAAGAGCACCTTTTTAAGTTTAAATTATTTATTCTTCCTTTTTGCTTGAAGTACTTTTTATTTATGTGTGCAATTGATGGTTAAAATAAAATATTTAAGTTTGTTCAAATTTAGTGTTGACATTTTTTTTATCAATTTTGAATCATTTTTTCATTGATTTTGGAGATATCGCGATATATATCGTGTATCGTGATATAGCCAAAAAATATCGCCATATAATATTTTCCTCATATCGCCCAGCCCTACTTCTTCACCTTCTTCGGAATGGAGGAAGAGAGCTTCAGCCATACCCGTCTCTGGAGCAGCGTCGTCCACGCGTTGATCCTGGCCCGTCCACACGTTGATCCTGGCCGAGCAGGTCACCAGCAGCATGCACAGGTTGGTGATGATGTAGAGCGCAGCTCCTGCCATCTCATGCGTCGGCTCCCGCCCGACGCGGAGTGCCAGGAGCGCAATGTTATTAGCTGCGGCACCAACTTGTGATGAGCACCTGTGGATCCTGTCCTACATTTTAGTGGCAAACTGGTCGCTTGGTGCTGGAGGAGTGATCGGCTTTCTACGGTGGCCGAGGGGTGCAAACGCGCTGCAAAAACAGAACAGCACGCTGCAAAAAGAAAACGGCGTTCCAAAAGTTGAAACACGCATCAAAATGAAAACAACAGCGTTCCAAAAGTTGAAACACGCATCAAAATGAAAACAACAGCGTTCCAAAAGTTGAAACACGCATCAAAATGAAAACAACAGCGTTCCAAAAGTTGAAACACGCATCAAAATGAAAACAGCGCTCCAACAGATGAGGCGCACTGCAAAAGATAAGTCGCGCTCCCAAAAGAGGACGACCTGCAAATACAGAACGAGCTGCAAATAGAAAAGCCACAACGGAAGTGCTCCAGACCACTAGGGGCAGTCGAACAAAGAACAAATCATAAGCATATTATAGTTTTCGGAATGGCAATAGTTATTTGTGTATTTTAACTTATTTATTACTGAAGAATGTTTTACACATCGAAACTATCCCATTGTATTTGTTTTAATACTGTGCGATAGAGGGGTAACATATTGATGCTTGGTTGGCTTAGTGGTCTAACACATTGCCTCGAATGTGGGAGATCTGGGTTCGATTCCCGGTCTCGGAAATTTTTGTGGTATTATTTTTTTTTTTTTAAGCCTTTTGTTTTGGATAAATCGGATGGAATAGATAAATACATCTACATGTTTATTATTTGTTGTTGCTTGGTTTATGTTGTTGGCAAGACTTTTAGCTTGTTTTAGGTTGTTGCTGGAGGAGGCGTGACAACCCCCAACCTCCTCCCCACGCCTGCTGCCTAAAACAAACTAAAACTCTAGCCACCAACATAAACCAAGCAACAACAAAGAATAAACATGTAGATGTATTTATCTATTCCACCCGATTTATCCAAAACAAAAGGCTTTAAAAAAAAAAAAGAAATTAATACCACAAAAATTTCCGAGACTGGGAATCGAACCTAGATCTCCCACATTCGAGGCAATGTGTTAGACCACTAAGCCAACCGAGCATCAATACATTGCCTCTCTATCGCACAGTATTAAAACAAATACAACGAGATAGTTTCGATGTGTAAAATATTCTTCAGTAATAAATAAGTTAAAATACACAAATAACTATTGCCATTCCGAAAACTATAATATGCTTATGATTTGTTCTTTGTTCGACTGCCCCTAGTGGTCTGGAGCACTTCCGTTGTAGCTTTCCCTATTTGCAGCTCGTTCTGTATTTGCAGGTCGTCCCCTTTTGGGAGCGCGACTTATCTTTTGCAGTGCGCCTCATCTGTTGGAGCGCTGTTTTCATTTTGATGCGTGTTTCAACTTTTGGAAAGCTGCTGTTTTCATTTTGTTGCGTGTTTCAACTTTTGGAACGCTGCTGTTTTCATTTTGATGCGTGTTTCAACTTTTGTAACGCTGTTGTTTTCATTTTGATGCGTGTTTCAACTTTTGGAGCGCTGTTTTCTTTTTGCAGCGCGTTTGCACCCCTCGGCCACCGTAGCTTTCCCACGTGTTTGGCGGGTCTGAGGCCAAACACGGCGGACAGACTGGATTCCAACGGTGGCACGGGTGGGAAGGCCTGGTCCGTCAGCCCTCTGACCTTTGTCGCCGGCACGAAGGACGACACCGGTGCCCTCAGCTTCAGCAACTCGCTGGCAGCGCTCTACAGCAGCGAGCTGATGTCATCTATGCAGGGCCAGACAGCTTGTTTCTGGTTCCCGCCCTTGGCGGCAAACCTCCCCACAAAAATTGGTGGTGCTGCCACCATGGTGCCTTCAGGTACCTCCAGGCCACATACCCTCGCTGCCCACTTGATTGTGTCGGGCAACGTGTTGAGTAGCGTGAGATGGATGCCCTACGTCCCCGCGTGGGGTGGTGTCTCATCTGCAGCTTCAGGCGACGGCGCTCGGCTGCTGATCGATTCAGCGTCTTGAGAGTTGGAGGTGCGCTAGGTCCGGTCCTCCCCTCGGGCAGGGTGGGCCCCGCTCGTTGGCCATGGTGGCTCCGGCGGCCATGGTTGCTCCCTCGGTGGGGGGTAAGGCCGGCCCCGCGCACTTCAGAGGAGGTGGCAGGACGCAGCGGCTAGCTCCTTCCGGCAGGTGAATGAAGGGCGAGACCGGTTCCGAACCTCCAGAAGAGGACAGGCCGGCCTCACTAGCTACCCCCGTGGACGCGTAGTCCACCAGCTGTACGAACCACGGGCTGGGCGGTGCATCCACCATCAGTTGAGCCTCAATTGCAGCTTGCGAAAAGAGGTCAACCCGGCGCTCCTTCTCCTCCTCTGTCAGGAGCTGGTAGGTTGGGCAGGCGGAATGTTGGACCATAGCCTGCTGCACGTGGTGGGCTCCAAGGCACGCCTCACAGAGGGGGTGCTTGTTTGCCGCCAGGATGAAGCCAAACTCGCATTTTGGACATCTCTCAAAAGAGCGCTTGAAAGACATGGTGTCTCTTGAGAAAAATCTTTGTGTGTTAGTTTGTGAAAAAATTTTAGGGAGTGGTTTCTCGGTCGATGGTCGCTTGTATAGTAGACCGAGGTGGGGCCCACAGCAGGTGGGCGTGGACTAGAAGTTTTCAGTGTTGGGCGCAAAGCGCAGGGATTAACCCAATAGGTTGGGCTTAAAGGGCGGAGCCTACATGAAATAGAACTTGTTTCTGTTTTTCTTTACAATTTATACTTTTGTTGGATGTAACTGGGACCCTGTGTACACAATTTTGTTCCACATGTACCACATGTGATGCAAATGACAAATAAAGAAACTTTGACTTTGAACATGGGGCAGACTAATTTCTGCTCCGGTAAAAGTCTATGCAGCCTGGAGTTCCGATCACTGCAAACACGGTTTTATGATAAATCTACTAACAAGCATTTGATAATCTCTCCTGCTCCATAATTGCAAATAAGTAAAAAATAAAATAAAAAATGGGCATGAATCACAAAACCTCTTCAAACTCTCAGAATAACGCCCAAAACAAAATGATGCACAACAAGCTAACTACATGTTATTGGTCCATTTGCATAATTTGTTTGGAGGAACTACCGTACTTTGTGGGTCAACTCTTTTTTCTTTTTAGGTGGGGCTTTACTCCTGGCTGTGTCTGATTACTGTATAGATGACTTTTGCCTCTGGCATTAGGTTGTGTTTAGTTTGGCCCAAGATTCCTGTGTCAACAGTCACTCTTTCCAAAGTCTGATCAGATCAAACCCTTCTGGAGTATCAAGCTGCTACAAATTTTATACAATTTGACCTAGGATCAGGCAATGTCTCAAAGGAAACTGATGTAACTTTTTCTATGTGGTACATGTTAAATAACCATATTTCAACCATTATGTTTAAGTTATCAAAATAAAATGTACCCGTTTGTATCTAATTTATTAAAAGTTTAGTTTCTCTCACAAACTATGCACTCCAAACTCTTCTGATTGATAGATTTTTGGAGGGGAGCTGAATGAACGCCAACAAAATGCAAGAAGATAAACAAGTTGGTTGCAGGAAGAAAACACTTAATTTTTCATTTGGATTTGGTTTGAATTTCACAGTACAGTAAATGAATAGAAAGTAGTTGTGGTTTGTTCCTTGGAGCGTTGCCACCGAAGGAAGCAATACTACGAATGAATGACGCCATAATGTCCTCCGCTTCAAAATAAAGCATTTTTTAAATTCCAGACGTCCGCAGGTTTGCCCACAGCAATGAACAGCACAAACCTAACCTGCTGTCAAGTAATAATACACAGCCTGCTTCTTTTGTCAAGCTGTCACATAGTACAGAAAACTTATAAAAGGAGAGGAAAAATCACATCCGCAGAGACAAAGAGCATCGGAAAAGACATGTGCTTTGTTATAGCTGTGAGAAAACCACAATGAAAAGAAATTGACATGGACTTAATTCAGTGTTTGACGGGCATGAGGTTTTCCCCCCCATCAAAGGAAAGGTGGATTGCAGGTTTTACAGATGGGTGACTCGTTTTGTGATTTTTACAGTCTCACCCTGGAATAATGCGTTTTTGACTACGTTTTTGTTTTGTTTTTTACATGCCCATTTGTTCTTGGAGAAAGGACCTCAAAAGATGGGTGGAATGGATTGGAATTTATTTATTTTTGTAGCTGCACAGTTGGAGCTGTCGCCTCTCAGTGAGAAGGTTGCCGGATCGAATCCCTGCTTGGGGCCTTTTTGGGTGGAGTTTGCATGTTCTCTCTGTGCGTTTGTGGGTTTTCTCAGTGTACGGCGGTTTCCTCCCCCCACAGATAAAAAATACATGTACGGTACATTAGGCTGATGGGTAACTCTAAATTGTCCCTAGGTGTGAATGAGAGTGCATGGTTGTTTCTCATTTATTTCCATGTGATGGACTTGTGACCTGTCCAGGGTGTCCCCCACCTCTTGCACAGTTAGCTGGATATAGACACCAGTGACCCCCGCAACCTTGAAAGGAATAAGTGGGTAAAGAAGATAATGGATGGATGGATGTTGCCAGATGTGACACTGGGATAATGTAAAAACTACAGTGTTGCATGATACACAGTCACATGCTGAGCCTTGAAGGATTGAGACGGATCAATATCCGGCTGAAATAAAGCTCTTATAGTGGAGAAATGAGACGCACAGTATCATGACACTTTAAGATGTCTAAGAAATATGTTTGTGAACTTGTGCTGTATGTTTCGAGTCAAACTGATGAGTGTCATTTCACTGGTGACTATTTCTCAGATGTGAAGACAGATTAAACACTAGACTTGCTCACTTTTAGAGGAGGATATTAGGGGTGATGTTATAGGACACATTTATGTATTGAAGGTTTGCACAAATAATATGAAAATTTTATGTGGCTATATTCCTGCTTATAAAGCAGATATGGGTGTAATTCTTTTTTTAGCTGGGTTTTATTTTTAGAATGCCTTTTGTCTCAATATCTGTAGAAGAATATTCACAGATCATCAGTAACGGAGAGAAAACCTGTGGACTGATGCTGCTTTGGAGAAAATGGCAGTTTTATAATGTTTAACATTTGTTTAACATTTTATTGTGAACAGACTGAGGAAATGATGAACCGATAAGTGAATTGTTGCATTCTGTTAATTATTGTTCTTTACATGAAACTGTGATCGACCAACATCTGTACCAGCAGGTTCTAAAATCGAAATCGCTCAACAAAAACGATGAGTTGGTCATCTCTGCTAAGTGATGGAGAAGATGACATTTTTTGTTTTCCCTGCATTTCCTGCTTTTTCCACTTGTTGGATTAATCACTAAAACTTGTTGCTAAATTAGACTGCAGTGTTGAACAATTGTGCTGCAGACTGAGCTGATTAGTTGTGTACCATACAGCTCTTTTGTTTCTGGTGTGGAGTTGCTCATATGTTCACACTGAAACAGTCAAATTATGTTGTTTATGATTCTTTTAAGTTTCAGTGATGCACGTTTCTTGCTAAACGGTGCTGTTGCAAACCGAATGCAGCTTAGCTTGGAGTCTCAATTTATGTTTGATACATTTTTGGAACTTATTCAAGGATATTTTGGTGTCTATTAAAGAGGGCATGACATGAAATGAGTGTTTTAACACTGATGGTTAGTGATGATAGTTTAGTGGCAATATCAACATGCCTGTATTGTCATGGATATTTCACTCATATGATGCAGAGGACAACTATTATAACACGCCTCTTAAAGCTATCTTAATTTTAATACATTTTAAGCGTGTTTTTATTTTTTTTCCATAGTCTTTGTTTGTTGCTGTTGTTACCTCGGGGACCAACGTTTCGATTCTGCTGTTCCTGCTGGGCTCCTGTGAGATCCACATGCAGAAATGTTGTCATTGACTGAAGATGTTGCAACACTCTGTCCAACACGTTTGTACACGAGTGACATAAAATTTACTGCAAGGCAGTTTACATAATTTGGAAAAGTGGAAGATGTATTTAAACAATCTAATTTAGGTTTGCTTTGTAATTTATTTGTATTCAACTGTTTAACAAAATGTTTTTTACTAGAAGAGCTTAGTCAGACAACAGAGTTGTGGCTAAATGTAGGTTTAACCTCAATTTAATTTAATATATCAGTGTTTATATTCTGATGCTAGAGCACACTCGGATTAAGTTGTCCAGCTTTGACACCCCTTAATCTGTCTCTGAAAGCAGACGCTGTCCCTTTTTAACAACATGACCCCAATTTCTTTGTTGAAATCATCTTTGAAAGCCATCTGTCTCATTGGCTGAGGCAGAACAGAAAACAGTCAATGTTTTCAGCTTTTGCAGCCCTTTCTTGGCTTCATCGTCGTCGTCGTCGTCGTCGTCGTCGTCGTCGTCGTCGTCGTCGACAACAACAACAACAACATCAAAGCGCTTTAACACAGCCACAGCTGAAACAAAGTGCAGAACATCAGATACAAACGAGATAAAAGCATAAAAACAGAGCTACAAAACTAACACACATTGAACTAAAAACTCAAATTTAAAATACATTAAAATAACAAGTTAAACATGTAAAATCAATGCCAATAAAAATGAAGTAAAATCAAGTCTCAGTTGGGTTGAAGGCCAATGAGTAGAGATGAGTTTTCAAACGGTTTTAAAAATGGACAGTAAGGGAGCCTGTCGAATGTGTAAAGTCAAAGTCAACTTTATTGTCAAAACTGCAATATGTACAGGACATACACAGGATTGAAATTGCATTTATCTCAGTCCCTTGGTGCAACATTAACTATTTAAACACTAAAACACTAAAACATTTAATAAACCTAAGCATAAAATGAAATAATAAAAGTATAATACTGTCCTGAGTTTTTGCATAGTAGTATAAAAGTATGAAAGTTACACCAACACTAAAACACTAAACATTTAATAAACATAATCATAAAATGAAATAATAAAAGTGTAATACTGTCCTGAGTTTTTTCATAGTAGTATAAAAGTATAAAAAGTATATCTATAAAATAAAATGAAGGTTCTGGCATTGACATTTGTAAAAGAGTGACAAAGCAGCATATGAGGTTAATGTACACAGTATATGTATGAGGTAGTTGATATTGGTATAGAGGTAAAGTGGCATATGCAATAAGGCTAGTAAAAAGAATATATACTGTATATCAGCAGTAGTGTAGATATAAAAAGTAGTGTAAATGTAAACAGTAGTAATAAATGTAAACAGTAGTAATAAATGTAAACAGTAAATGTAAACAGTAGTATGACTATAGGCAGTAATGTAATACAATCATTGGTGCAAATATGAGAAGTACTGTAGTGCAAACTGAATGAGCACATGACCGTGAGTTGAGTGAATAACCCATTTTGATGACAGAGTCCAGTGTTAAAAACTTTGTGTTGTGTGGTAATGTGTGAAAGTTTGTGTGTGTGTGTGTGTTAAGGCAGTACAAGTGGGAGGGGAGGCAGAACAGGAAGAGAGTTTAGCATCCTGACTGCCCGATGAACAGAGATGTCACTCAGTCTGCCTGGTTCGAGCCTGGAGACTCCTCAGTCTCCTCCCTGATGGCAGCAGGCTGAAGCAGCTGTGTAGTGGGTGTGTGGGATCACCTGCCATGCAGAGGGCTTTCCGAGTGAGGCGGTTGCTGTGTAAGTCCTGTAGTGAGGGGAAGGAGGTGCCGACAATCTTCTCAGCTGCTCTCACGATTCGCTGGAGGCTCTTGCGGACAGGATGCAGTACATGCACCAAACCACACCGTGATGCAGCTGGTCAGAGCAAAGGCAGAGCATTCCATAACTTAGGGGCACTAACAGAGAAGGCCCTGTCTCCTCGAAGCTTCCTCTTACTCTTTGGAATGACCAGGAATAGCTGGTCAGCAGACCCGAGTGACCGGGATGAAATGTAATAGTGTAGATTAGAAGCTCTGCCAAATAAGGGGGGGCAAGGTTGTTTAAAACCTTAAAAACAAACAAAAGAATTTTAAAATGAACTCTAAAATACACGGGCAGCCAGTGGAGAGAAGCCAGGACAGGTGTGATGTGCTCTCTTTTGCATGTTCCAGTTAAAAGACGTGCAACAGCATTTTGCACCAGCTGCAGACGTGCAAGTGAGGACTGGCTGACTCCAAGATAGAGAGAATTACAGTAATCCAGCCGTGATGAAATAAAGGCATGGATTACTGTTTCAAACTTTTTCACTTCCACTTTACTCTACAACTCATTTAAAAAATCAGAGCTGAATGTTTAAAATTTAAATGAGGGGGGTGTCCATCAGCAGCAGGTGTTTGGACAACAAACGAAGCACAGCTGACTGCACACAGAGATGATAGATGTCGCTGTGCCTCTCTTTCAGATCTGCGTGTTCCTGTTCACGTGTCTTTACATGATGTGCTACCTCATTCTCACACACTTCAAGAAGCCTGCTGAGTTCGTCACAGGTGAGTTTTACCGGAGTCGTTTGTCCTGCACTAAAAAGCTTTGATTAAAGGCTTACAGAGAACTGCCTCAAGCAAGACAAACAACACAGCTGACAAAGCATACTGGTTATGTTAATGTTTTCCAGTTTCTTTCTGTTGAGTGTGTTGGCAACTATAGCTGTGTTTCCATCCATTTTCATTTCGATTTTTGAGCTAATTTTTGAAATCTCGCAAATATGTAAATACAAATTAATGCGAAGCAGAAGTGTTTCCATCTGCTGGCTTGAAGCGCATCTACCAAGCCACGCACAGCGTCATTACGTCAGACGTCAGCGTCATTACGTCAGACGTCGGCACTGCGCATGTCTACAGTAAACAGGAAGTAGCAGTTGAAAACAGAACCTGGCCACACATCTCGTCAAAAAGGAGAGAATATTTCAGGTACGTGTTGCTATCGGTCGAGTTGTATTTATTCTGTCATACAAACTAGTTTTAGCGATGTTACATGTTGTCCGGAGCGGAAACAGCTGATCAGTCACGTGACGTGAATGTTCGCTTCGGCAGCACGAGTCGGCAAATGTGTTTCCATCTGTCGCTGTGCGCATCTGCTCATTTTCGAACATCCCAAAAACCACCTCAAGCGAGCGTATAAACTTTTTGGCGAACTTGAGAAAGTAAATACGGATTTTGCCGTTTCCATTAAGCTTTTCTGCTGCGATACTTCAAAATGCGCACCTAGAAACCTTGATGGAAACACGGCTATTCTTTCCATCCTGGAACTCCCTTCTCTGTTAGAGTTAAATCTCTGTTTCTTTTCTGTTCAATGTTCATTGCGTTCATATTTTTGAGGAAACTTTGCACAGTTGTCGACAAGTTTTCTTCTTAACAGAAGGCTGCTGGATCTAGGCTAGAAATGTTTAAAATGAATGGGGAAATGTTTTACGTGCAACCATCTACAGCAGGGGTAGGGAACCTTTTTGGCTGAGAAAGCCATAAACGCCACATACAGTACTTTAAAATGTAATTCCGTGAGAGCCATACAATATTTTTTTTAACTAAATTCAAGCAAACGTGTACATTTTATGTAAGCCCAACACTTTTAAAGTACAATAAGTCTGAATTATTTTTAATAACATTGTTATGCTGTTGTTAACGGTGATAAATAAAGTATTTCTTACCATTAATGTGACTTCTGGCGCTGCATGGTTTTGCTGATGGCTTTGTAGTCTGGTTGTTATGTAGTGGTTAAGCTTCATGCAGGCGTTGAGACTTCCATCCGTTAAACGTGATCGTAGGTTGGTCTTAATGTTCTTTAGATGTGAGAAAGACTGCTCACATGCATATGTAGAGCCAAACATAGTCAGTACAGCAATACTCACACGCTGCAGAGTGTGGTATGTGACGGGAAGCGCATTCCAAGTTTTGACAATCAGCTGGTCAGCGAGTTGAAGTTTTTTCATTTCTCCCCACTTGTGTTGGCTCGCCAACTCCGCTTGCTGTCGTGCAAGTCTTTCCAAATCTTCATTCAGTGACTTGAACTTGTTCACCCACATGTCTGAGGCCTTCAGGTCAGCAGCTTGTAGCTCAAACTCTCTGACGGAGACACCGGGGATGTAACTTAGGTCGGTGCTGTCCACTGCACACTCGTGTGGATGGGTGATGAACGTAAAAAGACGAGTGCGCTCACGAAATTCTCCAAAGCGCGCTTTGAATGACTGCAGGAGATTAGATGGGAAGCCCGCTAGCTGCTGCAGCTCAAGATATTGAGCAGGGTCACTTGCTGTGCATGCATCTTTAAACTCTCCCAGTTTTTCAAAGTGTAGTAAACGAACTGTTTCAATGTCGGCGATGAAGAGTTGTAGCTTGTTTTCAAATGAAAACACTGCTTGTTGAAGAGATAAGGCTGTGTTTCCAACGCCTTGCATTTTCACATGTTCAGATGTTCAGTCATGTCCACGAGATAGTAGAACTTCAGGAGCCACTCAGTGTTAGCAATGGATGCGCAATGTTTTTCATTTCAAGAAAAGTCCGGATTTTGCTCAGACAAGCTGCAAAACGGCTGAGCACTTTCCCTCTTGACAACCAACGCACATTGCTGTGCAGGAGCAGACCAGGATAATTATTCCCAACTTCCTCCAGCAGTGCTTTAAACTGGCGATCATTTAAAGCTCGGGCAACAATAAAGTTGACCACCTGAATGACCAGCGACATCACCTCACCAAGCTGCTCGCCACACATCTGAGCACAAAGCGCCTCCTGATGTAGGATGCAGTGAAAACTTAAGATGGGTCTCTTTTCATGATCACGAAGCAGTGCTACAAATCCTCTGTTTTTCCCCATCGTGCACGGAGCACCATCAGTACACACTGAAATAAGTTTGTCCATCGGTATATTTTTTCTTTATCGAACTCAGTGAAAGTTTTGAATAAATCCTCCCCTCTTGTTGTCCCTTTCTAGAGGCAAAACAGCAAGACTTTCCTCACATAGTGTGTCACCGACAGCATACCTTGCAATCACGCTGAACTGGGATAAATGGCTTACGTCTGTTGACTCATCCAAAGCGAGAGAAAAGAATGTTGCTGCGTTTATGTCCGTCACTTGTGTTGCCTCAATTTGATTTGCCATCATGATGGTACGATCGTGAACAGTTCTTGCTGACAGAGGCATGTTTTTTATTTGTTTAATTATTTTGTCTTTATCTAAAAAGTCGTCAAAAATTGATTGGCAACATCAATCATGAATGTTTTGGCATACTCACCATCTGTGAATGGCTTTCCATTTCTCACAATAGCTAAAGCACCAGCAAAACTAGCTGAATTCCAGTCACCTTGTTGAGTCCAAACACGGAGGTGCTGCTGACCTGCTTGCACGCTGCCCAGTAGCTTTTCGCGTGCTTTTTTCCTGCTGTCCCCCGCAGGATATTTAGATGCAAATGTAGCATGGCATGTGTCGAAGTGCCGTTTTATATTTGGCCGTTTCATCTACGCAATTTTATCATTGCATATTAGACACACTGCAGAACCTGCTCTCTCCACAAAAGCAAATTCCTCTGTCCATTCCTGCTGAAAAGTACGATAATCCTCATCTCGTTTTCTTTTAGCCGCCATCTTCGTCACACGGGTTTCTGCTACTAGCTAAGCTAGCTGCTAGGAGGGATATTTACTTCCTGATCACGTCACCCGTGTACGTGACACGTTATCCGATTGGCTCCAGCCACCTGCGGACAGCTGTGATTGGCTCCAGCCACTCACGACCGTGTTTTATATTTTTATCGTATTTTTTTATTTTTTATTAAAGATTTGTCTGCGAGCCATATGCAGCCATCAAAAGAGCCACATCTGGCTCGCGAGCCATAGGTTCCCGACCCCTGATCTACAGCCTGCAGCCTGATCTGGGTGCTGGAGGGCTGTAGAACTTTTTTTTTAACAAGCCAAACAGTCACTTAAGGAATAGTTCAGATTTTGCCTGCAAGTTCGCTCGTTGTGGTGACCCCTTAAAAAGGGAGCAGCCGAAAGAAACTTCGTATTATAAATAATAAATATCTTGTGTGTGTGTGTGTGTGTGTCTGTAGGTATGGTAGCTCCTTAATGACCTCAGTTTGGAGAAACACATTTATTCTGACCATAATGACAAGCTAAATGCTAGTCTGAGCAGGCCAAGAATAGGTGGATTACTGATAACTTGTAAAACTTTGTCCTGGAAACACTATTAAAAAAATAATAATAACTCTTGTAAATGAGTCCTCGAGGCTCAATGGGATTAACCTGCCTAAATAAAGGTTGAATGAAAAACTATTTTTAAACCTTTTTGTTTTTTTACTGTCAATTTGTCTTTACATGGCAGAAACATTGTGTTCCTGCAGGAAGTGCTACAGCTAGTTAGCTGCTGCTGCTGCTATTTGTGCTTGCAAATACAGGTGACCCCCTAGTTACGTACGAGTTAGGGAGATAAGAACTGTTCGCAGCTCGATTCTGCCGTAGCTAGGGGGTGAAAATAGCGTCCAGTTCATAGGTCCTTATTCCGTTCGTAGGTCGTGGAAATACCGCTAACGGAGCACGCGCACACATTTAAGCATGTACGGTAGTGTACTATACAGGTAGTCCCCGACTTACGAGCGAGTTCCGTTCCTCCGAGGCGCTCGTAAAGCGAAAATTCGTAACTTGGAACGGCCGCCACGTGTCTCGTAAGTCCGGAATTTCGCTCGTAAGTTGGAACGGTTTTGCTAGCGCGACTACAAACACTCGTTTTTCATCGAAAAACTGCTTACGAGTGCATAAAAATGATCGGAAACGTGTGTCCACATGTTTAGCTAACGAACTGTGGTGAAAAAACACAGAAAAACTCGGTATTTTTTGCGTTTTTTCCAAAAATTCGCCAGCTCGTAAGTCCGGAACCTCGTAGGTCAGAGCGCTCGTAAGTCGGGGACTACCTGTAATGTTAAACATTGCTATTCACATTTACAGAATAAATAAAAATATAATTTCTTACTTTGAGATGGTCAAAGCCGACATCTTAGGTTGCCATGCGTTGATTGTTGTCGGGCCGAGCAGCGCGGCGGCCGGCGAGTGAACCACCGCAGCTGCTCGAGACCTGTGTTAGCTAGCTGGCTAGCTTCTGCTAGCCAAGCCATGAGCTGGTGTTGGAGCGGCGGCGCGATCGGCGATCAATCTGCAGCTGCTGCTCCAGCCTGAGACGTCCACAGAGCGATTCCAGCTAGTAATTAATCCATATGATGCGATCCTGGTCACCAGTCTTCAAAGGCCGGCTCCCGGCAGCTAACCTAAAATGGCGTCCGGTGTTCTACATTAATTTGTGACCGGAGACCCCCGTGACTGAACCTAAAATGGCGTCCGGTGTTCTACATTAATTTGTGACCGTGTAAACTGAAGACCTACTTCCTGCTGCCCAATATTGCGCAAAAATGATCAGAAATGATCATTTTTATCATAATTATTATTTATAAAGCCTTTAAAACAACCACAGCTGCAACAAAGTGATGTACACATGAAATTAAGAACATTTAAACACAAAAATTTTTTTTTTTTTTAATACAGTAATTTCATATTTTTATTAAATATGATACGTTCGTAGGTCCCGTGGTTCGCAGGTCGGTGGAGTCGTAGGTCGGGGGTTTGCTGTACAGTAGTTGTAAAATTCAATGTAAATACTTGTGTACCGGTAATTCAACACTGACAGC
Organism: Garcialebias charrua; assembly: GCA_038048925.1. Lineage (NCBI taxonomy): Eukaryota > Metazoa > Chordata > Actinopteri > Cyprinodontiformes > Rivulidae > Garcialebias > Garcialebias charrua. The sequence continues at coordinate 70,711 of JBBPBX010000447.1, read as the reverse complement.
AGTGGAAACGTTTATAATTACAAAAAATGTTGATAATGAAGTTGTTTTAAAATGGCTGCGTCCAAGCTAGCTGTTAGCTGATCAATGATGTCAGAGCAAATCTTTATTTCTTCAAACTGGGGTCAATCAAAAAGCTTTCTACAGCATGTAAGATATTGTTTTTAGCAGGGGTGCCCAATACGTCTATCGAAATCTACCGGTCGATCGCAAAGGTATACAACGTAATGGGTAGATCGCATGGCATTAAAAGAATAGACGTCATCCTCACTATGAAATTTGTCACTTGATTAACAGGCAGCCAGTCTGAGGCCCCGTTTACCGTCCATGACGTGAAATAAGATAAGATAAGATAAGATAAGATGCCTTTATTAATCCCACAGTGGGGAAATTTACATTGTCACAGCAGCATAGAGGACAGGGACCAGTTCAGAAAAATGTTAAAAAATCTCTATATACATAAATAATACAAATTAGTACAAAAAAACACTGAAACAGTATAAAACAAAATATAGCTACTAAGAGCTACTAAGAGCAGCGCGTGTTGTACAGTCTGATGGCGGCCGGAAGGAAAGACCTACGGTATCTTTCCTTCACGCACTTAGGGTGCCGCAGCCTGGCACTAAAGGAGCTGCTCAGGGCTGTCAGAGTGTCATGCATGGGGTGGGACGGGAACACCAGCATGCGCTGAAGCTTGGTCCTCATTCTCCTGTCAGCCACCACCTCCACTGGGTCAACATGACACCCAAGGACAGAGCTGGATTTCTTGAGGATCTTGTTCAGTCTCTTCCTGTCAGCAGTAGAGATGCTGCTACCCCAACAGACCACTCCATAGAAGATGGCTGATGCCACCACAGCATCAAAGAAGGTCCTGAGAAGAGTCCCCTGCACACCGAAGGACCTGAGTCTCCTCAGTAGATGCAGTCTGCTCAGTCCTTTCTTGTAGAGGGCAGCAGTGTGGTCAGTCCAGTCCAGCTTGTTGTTAAGATGAACACCCAGGTACTTGTAGGACCTCACGATCTCAATGTCCATTCCCTGAATGTTCACTGGCACAGCAGGAGACCGTTTGGACCTGCGAAAGTCCACCACAAGTTCTTTTGTTTTTCCGGTGTTGATCTGCAGACAGTTCCTCTGGCACCACTCCACAAAGTTCTTAGTCAGTTCTCTGTACTCCCCATCATCTCCATCTTTGATGAGACCGACGATAGCAGAGTCATCTGAGAACTTCTGCAGGTGACAGCTGGCAGAGCTGTACTGAAAGTCAGCGGTGTAGAGGGTGAAAAGGAAGGGGGCAAGGACTGTTCCTTGTGGAGCCCCCACGCTGCAGACAACCGTGTCTGACTGACAACCCTGGATCCTCACATACTGTGGTCTTTTTGTGAGGTAATCCAGGATCCAGGTGATGAGCTCATGGTCCAAACCTGCGTTCTCCAGCTTATCTTTCAATATCACTGGTTGGATGGTATTGAAAGCACTAGAGAAATCAAAAAACATGATTCTCACTGTGCTCCCAGCAGTCTCCAGATGAGAAAGAGAGCTGTGAAGGAGGTAGATAATGGCATCCTCCACTCCAATGCCAGATTGGTAGGCAAACTGTAGTGGATCAGCCTTTCTGCTGCGGTTCGTCCGTTCATTTACGACAGCCCTCGTTCTCTCTGAAACCAAAGGTTTCTGAATCCAGGTCTCAGAGTGGAGATTAGGGGGGAACCCCCACGTAGGTGTGAAATTCTTCGTGTGTGAAGTCACACATGCGCAGTGCACACTACAGGCAGCTGCAGTCAAAAGTTGTTTTTTTGCACTAACAACAGTTACAATAAATGGCAGTGAGCAGAGTGTTTTTTGTGTTAAGCCCCCGGCAGAGCTCAGCGTACAGGCAGTACGCCACACTACGCCGTACGTACGCCGAGGCACAAGCGTAGCCCCGCAGGGCACGAACGCGCAAAGCTCAAATTTTACGTACACGATGCGATGCGCGTTGTCTCACAATAAACTTCCCCGGCGCCGGACTGTTTTGTATGTTACACAAATGAATTAAATTCCCCTTATTCATCGCTGATCTGGACTTTTATTTTTTTTTTTTGCCAAAAGTCAAGTAATCGCTTCCTCCTCTGCTCCATGACTGAAATGAATGAATTTGTCACGAGCGAATAATAACTCATGTCCTACCTGGCTGCGGGACTTTCTAAATATTTCCTGGTGGGCTGTGGGCTGCAGGACCAAGGCTCCCTGTTTTTATTTTTATTTTTTAGAACTTTTTATTAACATATAAAGTTTAGAAACACCGCAGCGGCTGCAGCCGAGCCAGCTCATGCATTTTTTTTTGTCTCCCACTCGACCTGTCAATCAATTGAGTAGGCGTGTCAGCAAATGACCAGTCGGCGACCTCAGTTTGTCCCGTAGGTAGACGCTCTGCACGCAGCTGCTCAAATTACAACAAGAATTTGGAGCGAAAACGCGAGCATTTAACGCGAGAACGAAAGCAGAGCTGTGCCAGCGAACGCGTGCGCACAGAATGCGCGCGTAGAGTGGCGTACAGGCAGTACGCTGAGCTCTGCCGGAGGCATGACTCACCATTTTTCATCATGTAGGAGCAAAACAAATAAAATCCAGGGTCCAAAGAGACATTAGTGTCTTAATTAGTTTGTGTAACTGTGATCATGCAGACGCTGCATGCACAATGAGTGCAGCTGAACCCTGTATTAGGGTTGCCAGATACATTTGAAATGTCTTAAAAATACAACTCACACCTCACCTTAGAATATCTTTACTCAGCACATATGAGTTTAGGTCAAAATACTATAATTTTAAAGCAACAGTACTGCAATTGTATTAAAAAAAGATTAAATCATGTCATCTGGACCAGTTTCTTTAAGTGAGAAAAGTTTTGTCCCCCATCCAGAGGACTTCATCAGTCTATGACCTGCCAACCAGCTCTGTCCCATAGGTGTAGTCTTCACTGTTGTGTTTCAAGCCAACCACCTGTTGGAATCTCAAAAGTAGACTTTTAACACCTGCAAAACACACCCATCCAAAACGATCAATCATCATGTACAACAGTGAAATGTTAGGCCAGGTGGCCAACTTGCTACTCACAGAAACCGCCTGAGACCAAAGTGGTTCAGAAAAAGAGTTGTAAGCTCAATCATCCAGGTAGATAACAATAAAAAAAGGTTAAATTGTGTTTTTTAATTTTTTATTATCAACTTGGATGATTAAGCTTACCAACTTTTTTTAGTACTATGGGTCATAATTCCTTATCTGGCAACCCGACTGACATGGAAACTAACGGTACAGCGTGCGTAAACCCACACATTTTTTGTTTATTACCCCCAATAAACTGAAAAAACACCAAAGTTTCCAGAGGTTGTTCTCGTGTAAACGGACCTTATCGTAAGTATGGTAGATGGATCACTTTGACTTGGTCATGTTGCATGATGAAAAAGTGTAGCCACCCCTAGTTTACAGCAAAGAACAGAACCCCACTTCTTAAAATCTCCTGAAAAAGTAAAAATGTTGCACCGACACATAAAACTATGATTATAAAACCGTTATTTTTCTTAACAGAAACAGTATTTAAAATGTATTAAACCCTTGGCCTACAAGCAAACATCACTTGGATGTTTTGGATGTTTTAGATAAATTAAAACAGTTTAATCTCTGCTGTGTGACTGGGCTGATTTAAAGCTGGATCCAATAAACTGATCCTCGATTGTAAGCAGATGTGGGTTTGAGTGGTCATCATCTGTCTGCTCCACTGTGGCTGTGTCCCGTTTTATTCTGTGGCTTTCTGGAATCCCTCAAGTATATAAGCCCACTTTTATTGAAATCTGTGCATGAACATACTGGAGTTCAGCCCTGCAGCTAAACGACAATCGTCCTCAGCACGACATGTTTGTGACTGTCAGTTACCAAGAACTGGTTTGTCCTCCTGAGGCGTTTTGTGAGAACTCCTGCTGAGGAAAATGTTACAGTATCACATACTTGTGCAAAAACAACACTTTTATCGGTTTTAGCTGCATCATATGTTTTAGTACGTTGCAAGATATTGAGCTGTTTTTTGTATCTCCAATCTTTTTCTATGTATTTGACTGAACTAGTCCTGGTCCTGCATGAACAAAATGTTCTGTTTGTCTCTACACCCCTCACTCACGCCCCTTGGTGCGCTCACAGAGACTTCAGCTTTCTTCAGCATGTGCATGGTGCATAAACATGTCTGCAAAGGCATTTTTAACCCGTGTCGTGACAACCTGCCTCAAAAAACTTCAGATCACAAACTTTTGTAAACACAAAAAAAGGTTGAGTTTTGTCTTATTCGCTTTTCTTGTTTCTTTCAGATGATAACGAAGATGCCACCGTCAATAAAATTGCGTAAGTAAAAATCTTTAATAATTAACCAGCTAGCACCGGGTGTTGTCACTATAAGTTGGGTGTCAACCTGAATGATTTCACAGATACTAGTCAGCATGACATGAATACTGATCAGAGGTCAGTTTTCAGTAGATTCGTTGCCCTCAGCGTGTTCGTTCGACTCCACCGTCATTCTGTACTTTGCCCCATCACGCTGGCGTTCATGTTCTTTACTTTTCACTGAGGCTGGTTTATTCAGCTGAACACAACCATACAGATTGATTCATTTTTTTGCATTTGCTTTTCTAGGCTGTGGTTGTGTACATTCACCCTGTCTGTTGCAGTGTGTGCTGTACTGCTTCTTCCCATCTCTATTCTGTCCAACGAGGTGCTGCTCACCTTCCCACAGAGTTACTACATGCAGTGGCTCAACGGCTCTCTTATCCATGGTACCTTTTTTTATTAGTTGACCGCTTTAATTAGCTAAAAGGGATGCTGTTAAATAAATAAGTAAGTAAATGAATAAAACACAGGGCATGGGTGGGTGATGAATTCCAAATCAATAGCTCACTGGCCTGTGTACAAACAGATATTTTTTATAGATGCAATAGCTTTGGCCTTACAGAGATCCAACTAAGCATTACCGGTAAATGCGTAGATTGCATCGGTCTCTATTTATAAAACATATAAATGAAACAATTTAAGCTTAAAATGCTGATGTATTTTGATTGTGAAACTAGAATGAAATCAGGCTTTTGGTCCATATTTACGGTACCTGTATGTAAGAATAGATTATATTTGCTGGTGAAGATTCTCAGTCGAGAATACTAGAATAGATTATATTGTTGTACAATCTTGTTTTCAGTTATAACTATAGCTGTTCTTGGTGCCACAGTCTGTCAGTGTAACGCCTCACAGTGGGTAATAGTGGTACTGTCAGGACTTTTTTTTGTGTGTGTGTGTGAGATTCTGATTCATCAAAAATAACAGGATCATTTTGTCTGTCTTTCTCATCAGGCTTGTGGAACCTAGTTTTTCTATTCTCCAATTTGTCTCTGGTCTTTCTCATGCCCTTTGCCTATTTCTTCACTGAGTCTGAGGGATTTGCAGGATCTAAAAAGGTACCGGTGTCTCATCAGCTTTCAGATTTAAAGCCATTTAAAGGTGTAGTTAGAAGAGGACAGCTGCACTGAATCACCTGTTTTTGTGTAGGGAGTAATGGCCCGAGTGTATGAAGCAGTTGTGCTGCTGTTGCTGCTAGCGTTGCTTGTGCTGGGCATTGTGTGGGTGGCATCAGCCCTCCTCCATGACAACATCGCACGAAAGAGCCTCTACGGTGAGTCACATCTATAGATTCCTTATGGAGTTATTAAGTAGTTTTCTTAATCTTGCTTACATTGTTTTCTTTGACCTGCAGACCTGTGGGAGTATTACCTTCCATACTTGTACTCTGGCATCTCACTGTTCGGAGTGCTGCTGCTTTTGCGTTAGTACACCTACCATGATCATTAGTTACTTAAAAAGGATGTTGCTGTCTGACTCTTGACACGTTGACCTGGGTCTTCTCTCTTCAGTGTTCACCCCCTTTGGGCTGTCTCAGATGTTCAGTGTTACAGGCAGCCTGCTGGTCAAACCGAGGGTAAGTCACAGGCAGGATGTCCAGAATTAAAGGACTAACATGCACCAAATACTAGTGTGTACAGCTTGGCTTTTAATGGGATTCTTCAGGATCAGTTTATTCACTTTAAAGGTGCACTCTGCAGTTTTTGTAGAACGCAACACTTAGAAAAAATTTCAACAGGGAAAGCATTCTGGTCCCTCCCCCCTCAGAGCCATATATGGCTCTGCTCCCCCTTGCTCTGCTGAAATTCAGCTCTGCCTTCTTAGCTCCGCCTCCACTGCATGTCCTGTGGCAGCCGCTGCGAAGTTCTGTGTTTATATGTTAATAAAACGTTCTAAAAAATAAAATAAAAACATGGAGCGCTGGTCCAGCACACCAGAACACCATGAAATCTGCTGAGCCTCGCGCAGCCACGTTGAACCCGAGTTTAATTCGCTCGTGACAAATTCATTCATTTCCTCATTTCAGTCATGGAGTCAGTGGAGGAGGAAGCGATCACTTGACTTTTGGCAAAAAACAAACAAAAGAAAAGTCCAGATCAGGGATGAAGAAGGGGAATTTAATACATTTGTGTCGCATACAAAACAGTTTTGCATCGCTTTGCAATCCTTTGAACGAGAATGTGCGCGGGCGCTGGGGCTGGGACAGGCGGGGGCGTGGGTTAGGAGCGTGAGAAGTGAGAAGCTCTGTTTTTATTGGCTGGTTAAAAACTCTGTTTTTATTGGCTGGTTAACGGCGGGTCACTGTGGGAATTTAGAAATGCTTTTAGTAACACCTGGAGAAGCAAGGGGAATATAGTTTTTTTCAGAGATTACTTTGTCTAACATCAGTCTGTCAGGAGATAGTGACAGAGTGAAGAAATATGTTAAAAAGATATTTTTAGAAAACTTACAGACTGCACTACAGAAACTACAGACTGCACCTTTAAATAATAGTTTTTTAAAATACTGTACATGTTCACTAAAAGAAACCAGTTTTTTTTTTTAAGCAGACTGTGTTTATTCAAGTGAGTTGCATTTCCTCACTGATCCATCTTGTTCTTTTCAGCTGCTGGAGGATGTAGAAGATACACTGAGCTGCACTGGATTCGAGGAAGACTCGCTGTACAGGAAACTCAACTGTAAGGATGTGACGTCTATACTCTTTGTCATTTTTATAACCCAACTGTAAACATTAAGGACTTTTTGTGTGCCGTCTGTCTGGTTGAAGGTGCCAGCACGTCTTGTTGGGTCAAGCTGAACATGGAGGCTATGAGGAAAGAGTACGAAACAGTCCAGAGCAAACGTGTCGCTCTGGGTAAGACGGACTGACAGAACCTCTTTCTGCAGCATTATCAGTACACCCTCACTCGTTGCTGCATGCTCATTTGTTGTTGCTTTTCTTTCTTCTTTTTCCCCAAAGAGATGCGAAGGAAAGCGTCTCCATGGCAGCGAAACCTGGGCTATCCACTCGCTATGCTTGTTCTCCTCGCACTGACGGTACACGATGACCACATTCATCAACTCTGCTTTATTCTTTCATGCAGTAACATGTGTTTTAAATGCTATTGCTGCTTGTTTCCAGGTGATGTGTGTACTGATGGTGTGTTTCAACGTGTTGGAGTTGCTGCTTGACGAGACGGCGATGCCCAGGGGGATGGAGGTGTTTTTTGTTTTGTTTGGAGTGACATTTTTAAACACTTCCTGCTGAGCAGCAGCTAGTCATCGGAGAACACTGATCGTTGGTGCTTTTGTGTTGTAGGACCCTCACCTGGGGATGGCCTCTTTCTCCATGTTTGGCTCACTGGGTGCTGCAGTCCAAGTGGTCCTTATTCTGTATCCTTTGAAGAACAGGCCGGAGACGTTTTCCACAGTTTTCCACAAATATTGGACTGTTTCTGTTGCTCACATCCCTTATTGGAGTTGAACAGAGTTCTAAAATTAAAGTGGTTCATAATCTTATTACAAGCATAGTTTATTATCTGTGTTCCTCTTCATTTTCCTTGTTATCCTCAATATGAATTTCAGCTATTTGATGGTGTCCTCTGTGGTGGGTTTCTATAGCTCCTCTCTGTTCTGTGGCCTCCTGCCTCGAGTAAAAGACACCAACCTTACACAGGTATGTCGAAGTATGCTCCTCCGTCTATTTGGACTTGCTGCAGCTAAAACCAGAGATGGTGTTGGGATAGTTACCTCTGAATTTGTGTTCCGTTCAGATCATTGCAAACTGTGTTTCTCTGCTCATCCTGAGCTCTGCACTGCCAGTCTATTCACGCACACTTGGTAAGGACACACACTAAAGGACATTTAACTTATTATTAGACTACAGTATATTGCCAGGTATCAGTTCTATTTCATTTTAAAGTATGTTTTAGCATGTGCTGTTTAGCTTTTAGGGCTGGGCATTTAAAGCAAAATGTTACATTTTGGATTTATCTTTGAATATTGAACCCACCCTTCATCCCATCTGTTTCTGATGGGCCCCACCTATTAGCCACAGCTAAAAACACAAGACTAGCTTGTAGTAATTTTTGCTCCTCATAAAGCGGGCCTGTTGCATTCTTTACTCTTGCAGAGATAGTTTCAAGATTTGACCCCAAAGTCTAAAAGAAAAACTTCCATTGAGATGATAAAACTCCGGCCTGAAAGGTGGCAGGTGACAGGCATTACTTTAAGGAAAGCCTTTAAAAAAAAAAAACATAATAATTTTATTTTCTTGAAGTTTGTTGACAATTTAGGTGTAGAAAAATTCTATAGCCACAAAAAAATTTACAAAAATTGTTTGTTGTTCAGCAAAGAAAAAAAACCATTCTGCAACAACATGAACAATCATATTTTTTTAAATAAAATTATTACCATCTATGAGATACTTGAGGCTGAGTACCAGGAATGTGTATTTTAAGCAATTACCGTACACTTTAATTTTGTCAGCATTTTTTTTCCTGAATATTTGGACAAGCCACCACTTAGCTCTACCAGGACCACAATTTCCACTTTATAATCATTAAAAAGAAGAAGATAAAAAACTTATGGCTGAAAGATGCTAAGAATTTCCTAGCTTTTTTCCCTTGTATTAATATTCTTTCATTCCAACTGGAAAAGTGTCATAAAAAATAAAAAAATAAAGAAAAGTTGCGTCACTACCAGTTGCCAGTGTTTAAAATAAGACATTCTTGACAGCTGCATTGTTTCCTCTTTCACCATTTTACCTAGACTTACACAAGCTGCTCAGTCCTTTTTGTCATGAAAAACCATGAAGAGCTTGACTTTAAAATATGCAGCTGATACAATATAACTTGTATTTGACTGAAGACCCTGTTCAGCTCAAACATTAATGTCCTGTTTGGATATATTTTATTTTGAAGGTTCAACGGTGGCTGCTGGTCCTGTTTTCAGCCTGTTATCTTACCTACATGCCAGCCATACGGCTAAAGTGGTGCTCCATAAATAAATTAGGCTGCCTCAGCAAAGCAGAGTTTAAATTGATCATCTTTATTTTGAGGGGGGTCCAAAGAGATCACTAACCAGGACCTTGATTAAAAAAACTTTTTTTTATCAGTTGAGTTTTTCTGAGTCACTGGCTCTGATGCAGCTGCACCAACTTTTAATCTGATATTACGGTAGAAAGCACACGGGCGAGGATTATTTAGTTGCAAACCTTTTTTATTTTCTTACTTTTGTAAAGATTTCACTGTGAAAACAATGGTTATTGGTGTTTACAGGTAAACAATACATTTGGATCTCTGTTGTACCATAAAAACAGAAGAGCTGCTGACTAACTGGTTGACTTGCAGTTACAGGAGCACCTGCAAGAGTGCAGATGAATGTCATGAATGTATGAGTGACCACAGCTGGGGGTCATCTGGAGCAGCTCGTTCACAAATGCACCATGTTCTCTTCTCTTCCTTTCTCTCAGGAATCACCAGCTTCGATTTACTGGGAGACTTTGGTCGCTACAACTGGCTCGAGAACTTCTACATCGTGTTCCTTTACAACATGCTGTTCGCTTGCCTCACGTCAGCCTGTCTCATAAAGACGGTCACCTGGGCGGTGCAGAGAGAGCTCATTCGGGCCTTTGGTCAGTCTACTTCTAGTTTTTGAAGCGTTCACTGAACAGCATGTTTTTGTCTTTATACGTTTTAACGTGTGTGGACTGTGATTAAATTGGTTATATTTTGGCAGCTGTGCCTTAAGTCTCCCCCCACCTGGGCCCCGTTTCCTGACGGGGCTGGTCTCTCTTCCTCAGATAGAAGGAACACAATTCTTTCAGGAAATTGTAGAGACAAGAGGAGAGTCGGGTCCTGTTGGGGACCTTTAGGGACACCGCCCTGGACCCCTTGTATTATAAAAACACCCTCAAACCTTTATCAACTACAAACACACACACACACACACACGACATCTCTCCTCAAAAGCGGCTCCTGCACTTTTCCATTATTTCACAAATTACATTTTAGTAGTTAAACAACTTCCTTCACTTAAAGTGTGTGTGACATGATTTTGGAACTATGCATAAAGTGACAGAGGAGCTACTCAGCTTAGATTTTTTGTACACAGATGCTTCGAATAATTAATATATAAAAGTATTTTTTAATAAAATAGTTCTCTTCAGTGCGTCGCAGTTTTCGGGTGGAGAAAGGAGGGGTCAAACGCCGAGGCATTTTATGACGCAATCGCCAGAACGCACCTTGTAAATAACTATGGCAGAGAATATAGAAAACGAGGAATTAAGAAATTTAAGTGAAGATTTGAGCGATTTGTCTTCAGTTTGGGAAGCCGAAGTTAGTTTGAGTGATGAACAAGAAACGGCTGGTTCTAATTTAGGTCGGCAGCCGTATTTATTTGACTCTTACCGTTCAGTGAACGAGGGGGTGCGAGGGGAAATCTTGACATTTCAGATGAGCAAAGTTCCGAGGGTGAAGTGCTGGAACCCGATCGTAGTCGTCTACAGAGCTAAAATATATAAATATCTCTTTCTCATGTCCTGGGTCTGGCCAGACCATGATGGGCTGCCTGCCTCTGGCACGGGGGTCCAGACCTCTGGAAGTGAGGCGGTTGGCCCCCGGCAGATGCTGGTGGTGCTGGCACGGCGAACGTGGCTGCAGGCGGTGCCCGCCTTTGCTGCTGGCTTGGTCCCGGTACCGGACAGGCCCACGAGCCGAGCGGGGTTCTGGTCGCTGGGGGTCACGTGTTTCTGGACCTGCTCGCCTCTGATGAGGACTGCAGTAGATTAAAACATTTTTAAAATGTGGTCCAACAACCCGTCAGCAGACACAGACCCTTCAAGCGGCTGTGCCGCTTCACTTCATCTGGGATGGCTGGGGAGAGCTCGAGACAGAGCTGACACTGGATGAGAGTGGCCCAATTGAGATGCGTGCTGAGCACGCAGCGCCGCGCATACATTTTTTATTATGTCTGCCGCCTTCCCGAGGTTGTCATCTTCGGTCTGGCGGGAGATATACATGGCCATCAAGGCGACATTATTTGAGGCAGCTCCCACCTGTGACGAGCACTGATGGATCTTGTCTGTCAGTTTGCACGTGAGCTGGTCGTTGGCTGCCGGAGGGGTGATCCGGGTGTCCACACACTTCGCCGCCTTTACGCCAAACACTGCGGGCTCTAGAGGGGCACGGTGGGGAAGGACTGGTCCGTGACGCCCAGAACTTTTGAAATAAGTTTTAGCGGCTCGCTGGCCGCGCTCTGGAGCTGAGACGTCAGCGACGCACGGCCAGATCGTCTCCTGGTGCCCACTGCCCTGCGTGGCGAACCTTCCTGCCAGCAGGGGTGAAGATGCCTGGGCGGCCGCCACAGGACCTCCAGATTGCAGACTTCTGCTGCCATCTTTATGATTTCAGGGAGCGCGCTGAGGATGGAGGTGTGTGCGCTCGCTGTGGTCTCCGGCGAGGATGCTCTGCTGTGTGTGGAGCCGGTGGTGGAGCGTGGGGGCTGCACCGGGTCCCTACCTCCGAAGCAGGCTGGACCGCGGTGGCCGACAGGTTCCGCTCTTTCGGTGGGAGGGTGGGGGAGCTCCACACCTTCACGTGGACAGGTGGGAGCTCCGCCGCTAGCATTCTCAGCGCCGGAGAATAATGGTGACGCGGGAACAGCGGTGACGCTGTTCCCGCGTCACAGCTAGCTGCCTCCAAGGGAGACGTGATAGAGTTCAGCTCCTCCATGAAATCCTCCACACTCACGTCTCCCCTCGGCTGACACTCGACAACCGCCAGGCTGAAGAGGTTGAACCGGCATGCCCTCTCCTCCTCAGATAAAAAGCCACATGCGCGGCAGGAGGGCTCTGGTATCATAGCTTGCCGAGCGTGGACAGCTCCCAGGCAAGCCTCGCATAGTGGATGCGGGTCGGATGATAAAATGTACCCTGCCCCGCACGTGGGGCAAGGCTTGAAGGTGGTCCTAAAATGGGACATTCTTTTAGTCTTCGTGTCGTACGAGCGTGAAGAAAAAATGGGAACAGAATGATGGTCCATGGGCAATTTATAATGGACCACAGGGCGGGCCCACAGCAGGTGGGCGTGGACTACAAGTCTTCAATGTTGGCACGAAGCGCGAGGGATAAAACCCAACAAAGCGAAGCTTTTAAAGGGCGAATGCTTACACGAAATAGAACGTACTGGCATTTTTAAGTTATACAAAAGAAAATAGGCGATCTTGAAGACAATTTCACTGCATGCTAATAGCAGCGGCAGACAACCGTGTTGGTCCCTACGTCACGACGCCGCATGCGTAAGTACCCTGTCCCTTGACGAAACACGGCGCCAATTTTAAAATCACTTTTAAATCAAATTTTCATAGATTTATCATTTTGCTTGTAAAAACGAACATAGTTGAATGAGACAACATACATATGTTGTGCCACTTTATGCATAGTTCCAAAATCATGTCACACACCCTTTAAATCAACAATAAAGTTCTGGAAGTTTATTGTTCAACTGTGTGATTTTTGTTGTTGTTGTTGTTTTGTCTCCTCTCAGGGCTCCACAGACTGCCTATAACCGTGTCCCGGCCCACCATCCCGTTCAGACTGCTCCTGGCCAGTGGACTGTCTAAAATCCAGTGACTTCTATTCTCTAGAACATTTAAACACTGAGCCATACCAAGTGCGCCTCCTCTTGGAGTAACGGGAGCATCAGCTGGTTCTCAGGTGGTCAGGTCTTTACTGAATGACGGGACAGGTGAAGACCACAGGTGTCTGTGCTGCATCCAGTCAGAGATCAGCTTTGATGCTGGATCCAAGACCGTGCTCCCATTTGACTGGAAGCCCCACTGTGAGCTGAGTCATCACAGGCATGATCAGACAAGGAGGGGGGAAAGGATGGAGGCCATGCTGGCAGTCCTGCCACAGTTATTCTGACGCATGTTAAAGCTGTGTCTTTTGTCCTCCTTCCTGTTTCAGGTTTACTGACTGGTTTATTTTGAAAAGGCTTCCTAATAAATTCCTCTTATAACTGTTTTAAGATTGGGAATCCTTTGCTTCCATGGTTTGGGGATACATTTTGTAGCAGTTTAAAATGTGAGTGGGAAGACACACTACGCTGTCAGTTTTTTATTTGTTGAAGTGCCTTTTTATTTTTTTTTATTTTTTTTAAAAGGAAATTTAATTGAGATTTGTTTTTGTTTTTTGTTCAGGTTTGTTTTGTTTTTTCCTTTTTTTTTATTTTTTTTTTTTATCAACAACATTGAGCTTACTGAATGTGACAAGTTGGCAATGAAACTACGTAATGAGTACAGGGAATCAGGACAAACTCCTGCCTTAACCAATCAAACTGTGAATCTTTAAGATGTTTTTATGGGACTGTGCAATATCTTGTTACAGTAAACTCTCACTTTGTTTAATTTTACCAAAAGATTTCAGAATCCTCTCGTTTGTTTACATTTGTTCATTCTCGTGTGTTCAGTATGTGAGATCATTTCCTAACCCCATTTTATTTTTAATCAGATGTCGATCTTGACTCTCTGATCCTGCCATCTTACCAGTTTTGTGATGATAGCATAAAATATGTTATCATCATCACCCTGTGTGTTTGTGGTGACCTTGTTGTGTTTGTTACAACTTCTGTACCAGCAGGTTCTTGGTGTGACCAGCAGGGGGCAGTGTGTCTTAAACTCAACATGAACCTTTATGTTCTGGAAGGTTCTCATCTCTTGTTAAATATTATATAATGGAACACTCCAAGTTTACAAATGCGTTGTGTTTCTGGGAAAATTAGTTTGAATCGAAATGTTTTATTTAATTTTTTTTAACACCTTTTTATGGGTATTTGGGGATCCATAAGTGACATCTTTATTCGTTTTTAGTAAGAGTTAAGTGTTTGTGACGTGAGACAATAAATAAATATATATATAGTATATATAAATATACATATATATATAATTCATTCTAATAGACGAAACATGTTTATGGTTTGCTTTTGAAATGGTCTAGTGTTTCACGTTTTCTCAAAGTTTATTTTATTTTTGAAATGTCAGTGTTATGAGCAGAAGGCAATAAACATGTTGGCGTTTTTCACTTTGTGTCTTTTTGGGTGCACATCAAGGCGCTTTTTTCTGTAATTTCCTGGATGCTTGCTACATTTAATGTAGCAAGACTGAGCTGGTGTGTGGTGGGGGAGGTCATCTGTCCTGTACGGGCCTCCACCCTGTTCTTGGACTTTAATCAGGAGCAGAAGAAAGCCATATTTTGACCCGTCTGTCAGCAGTGTCCACCCACGACGCCACTCCAGTCGTGGCCCACGCTTTCCCCGCTTCGATGCAAACGCCAGATTAAAAACAAAACAAACAAAAAAATCTCTCCTTGACACCCCCACCTCCTTTCTTCTATTCCTTTTCCTTGCCTATTGTTCGTTTCCTCTCCTCCTTTTATCTGGAGTCTGTTAACAATCCCCCAATTTCTCCAGCTCTGATTAATTTCTCCCTCTTGAATTTTTTTTTCTTGTTTGCATTTCTTTGGTTTTGTTAGATGTTTTAATTAAGCCTATTTGGTTCAGCTTTTGTTTTGCACTTAGCTTCCTTTAGCTCAGAAGGAAATGAACTCAAATGTCACCGTACCATTAGCGTCACGTCGTCGAGACGCTCTGAGGAAGTGACATATCAGATAAAAGGTGTGCTTTATAAAGAAAATCCAACGTATTGTCTGGCTTATTTAAGAAAATAACTTTTACAGAGCTGAGCAACAAGTAACACTAAAGGTATTGAAAATAATGCATTTTATAAAGATGGAAAAAAGTTGAGCAAACTTGTGAAGCTTTAATGCTGCTGCACTGAGGCCTCTCATGCCTTTGCATTAAAGCTGCAGTATGTAAGTTTTCTAAAAATATATTTTTAACATTACAGTATTTCTTCAGCTGTCACTATCTACTGACAGACTGATTTTAGACAAGTGATCTCTGAAAAAAACTATAGTCCCCTTGCTTCTCTAAAAGCGTTTCTAAAAACCCACAGTGACCCGCCATTAACCAGCCAATAAAAACAGAGTTTTTAACCAGCCATTAAAAACAGCTTCTCACGCCCCCGCCTGTCCCAGCCCCAGCGGCCGCGCAGGTTCTCGTTCAAAGGATTGCAAAGCAATGCAGAACGGTTTTGTATGCGACACAAATGTATTAAATTCTCCTTGTTCAGCCCTGATCTGGACTTTTCTTTTGTTCTTTTGCCAAAAATCAAGTGATCGCTTCCTCCTTTGCTGACTCCATGACTGAAATGATGAAATGAATTAATTTGTCACGAACTAATTAAACTCTGGTTCAGCGTGGCTGCGCAAGGCTCTGCAGATTTCCTGGTGTGCTGGACCAGCGCTCGTTTTTATTTTATTTTTTAGAACGGTTTAACATAAACACAGAATATCGCAGCAGCTGCGACAGGACATGCAGTGGAGGCGGAGCTAAGGAGGCTGAGCTGAAGTTCAGCGAGAGCAAGGGGGAGCAGAGCCATATATGTCTTGTATGGAAACATACACAGATGACAAAAATGTGACATTATTATTATTATTATTATTATATATGGCTCTGAGGGGGAGGGACCAGAAACGTGTCTCTGTTCAAAATTTTTCTAAGTTCCAGCGTGTTCCAAAAACTACAGACTGTAGCTTTAAGTCAGTAAAACGTGCACATGAATGCTCCTATAACCAACACGTTTAGACTTTCCCGTTTTAATGAACATCTCAGGTTTGCTGCATAAAACATGAAATGT
>JBBPBX010000447.1:39278-54558 GCA_038048925.1 Garcialebias charrua | reverse complement strand
CCCCCCCCTCTAATGATGGCTAAAACTTGGCCTTGTGTGACCACAAAGCACGTCTCTCCGTCAGGTGAGCCTTGAATCAGAGAATACAACTTCAGCTTACATTTCTGGAAGCAGCTGCTGACAGTAGAGGCTGTTCAAACTCATGTGAGCAGACTCCACAACAATACAGGTCCTTCTAAAAAAAAATTGCATACAGTATTGTGATAAAGGTCAGCATTTTCCATAATGTAATGATAAAAATGAAACTCATATTTTAGATTCATTGCACAACTGAAATATTTCAGGTCTTTTGTTTTAATACTGATGATTTTGGCATACAGCTCATGAAAACTCAAAATTACTGTCTCAAAAGAATAGCATATTTCATCCAACCAATAAAAGAAAAGTGTTTTTAATACAAAAAAAGTCAACCTTCAAATAATTATGTTCAGTTATGCACTCAACATTTGGTCTGGAATCCTTTTGCAGAAATGACTGCTTCAATGCGCGTGGCATGGAGGCAATCAGCCTGTGGCACTGCTGAGGTGTTATGGAGGCCCAGGATGCTTCGATAGCGGCCTTAAGCTCATCCAGAGTGTTGGGTCTTGCGTCTCTCAACTTTCTCTTCACAATATCCCACAGATTCTCTATGGGGTTCAGGTCAGGAGAGTTGGCAGGCCAATTGAGCACAGTAATACCATGGTCAGTAAACCATTTACCAGTGGTTTTGGCACTGTGAGCAGGTGCCAGGTCGTGCTGAAAAATGAAATCTTCATCTCCATAAAGCTTTTCAGCAGATGGAAGCATGAAGTGCTCCAAAATCTCCTGATAGCTAGCTGCATTGACCCTGCCCTTGATAAAACACAGTGGACCAACACCAGCAGCTGACATGGCACCCCAGACCATCACTGACTGTGGGTACTTGACACTGGACTTCTGGCATTTTGGCATTTCCTTCTCCCCAGTCTTCCTCCAGACTCTGGCACCTTGATTTCCGAATGACATGCAAACTTTGCTTTCATCCGAAAAAAGTACTTTGGACCACTGAGCAACAGTCCAGTGCTGCTTCTCTGTAGTCCAGGTCAGGCGCTTCTGCCGCTGTTTCTGGTTCAAAAGTGGCTTGACCTGGGGAATGCGAGACCTGTAGCCCATTTCCTGCACACGCCTGTGCACGGTGGCTCTGGAATCGGCCCTTCTCCACAATCTTCCTCAGGGTCCGGTCACCTCTTCTCGTTTGCAGCGTTTTCTGCCACACTTTTTCCTTCCCACAGACTTCCCACTGAGGTGCCTTGATACAGCACTCTGGGAACAGCCTATTCATTCAGAAATGTCTTTCTGTGTCTTACCCTCTTGCTTGAGGTACTGTCAATGATGGCCTTCTGGACAGCAGTCAGGTCGGCAGTCTTACCCAAGATTGCGGTTTTGAGTCATGAACCAGGCTGGGAGTTTTTAAAAGCCTCAGGAATCTTTTGCAGGTGTTTAGAGTTAATTCGTTAATTCAGATGATTAGGTTAATAACTGGTTTAGAGAACCTTTTCATCCATCCATCCATCCATCCATCTTCTTCCGCTTATCCGGGGTCGGGTCGCGGGGGTAGCAGCCTAAGTAGGGAGGCCCAGACTTCCCTCTCCCCAGCCACTTGGAGCAGCTCCTCCGGGGGAATCCCAAGGCGTTCCCAGGCCAGCCGAGAAACATAGTCCCTCCAGCGTGTCCTGGGTCTTCCTCTGGGTCTCCTCCCGGTGGGACATGCCCGGAACACCTCACCAGGGAGGCGTCCAGGAGGCATCCTAACCAGATGCCCGAGCCACCTCAACTGGCTCCTCTCGATGTGGAGAAGCAGCGGCTCTACTCCGAGTCCCTCCCGGATGACTGAGCTTCTCACCCTATCTCTAAGGGAGAGTCCAGCCACCCTGCGGAGAAAACTCATTTCAGCCGCTTGTATCCGAGATCTTGTTCTTTCGGTCATAACCCAAAGCTCATGACCATAGATGAGGGTGGGAACGTAGATCGATCGGTAAATTGAGAGCTTTGCCTTTTGACTCAGCTCTCTCTTCACCACGACAGACCGGTACAGCGCCCGCTTCACTGCGGACGCTGCACCTATCCGCCTATCGATCTCACGCTCCAGTTTTCCCTCATTCGTGAACAAGATCCCGAGATACTTAAACTCCTCCACTTGGGGCAGGACCTCCTCCCCGACCCGGAGAGGGCATGCTACCCTTTTCCGGCTCAAGACCATGGCCTCGGATTTGGAGGAACTGATCCTCATCCCGGCCGCATCACACTCGGCTGCAAACCGCTCCAGTGAAAGTTGTAAATCACGAACTGATGAAGCCAGTAGGACCACATCATCTGCAAAAAACAGAGAAGCGATTCTAAGGTCACCAAAACGGATCCTCTCAACACCTTGGCTGCGCCTAGAAATTCTGTCCATAAAAGTTATGAACAGAATCGGTGACAAAGGGCAACCTTGGCGGAGTCCAACTCTCACCGGAAACGAGCCTGACTTACTGCCGGCAATGCGGACCAAGCTCTGACACCGGTCGTACAGGGACCTAACAGCCCTTATCAAAGGGCCTGGTACCCCATACTCCCGGAGTACCCCCCACAGAACCCCCCGAGGGACGCGGTCGAATGCCTTCTCCAAGTCCACAAAGCACATGTAAACTGGTTGGGCAAACTCCCACGCACCCTCCAGGACCCTGCTGAGGGTGTAGAGCTGGTCCAGTGTTCCACGACCAGGACGAAAACCACACTGCTCCTCCTGAATCCGAGGTTCGACTATCCGACGGACCCTCCTCTCCAGAACCCCTGAATAGACCTTACCAGGGAGGCTTAAGAGTGTGATCCCCCTATAGTTGGAACACACCCTACGGTCCCCCTTTTTGAATAGGGGAACCACCACCCCAGTCTGCCAATCCAAGGGAACTGCCCCCGATGTCCACGCGATATTGCAGAGTCGCGTAAGCCAACACAACCCTACAACATCCAGAGCCCTAAGGAACTCCGGGCGAATCTCATCCACCCCCGGAGCCTTGCCACCGCGGAGCTTTTTAACCACCTCGGCGACCTCAGCACCAGAGATCGGAGAACCCGACCCAAAGTCCCCAGGCTCTGCTTCCTCAGTGGAAGACGTGCCAGTAGGATTGAGGAGGTCTTCGAAGTATTCCGCCCACCGACTCACAACATCCCGAGTTGAGGTCAGCAGCACGCCACCCCCACCATAAATGGTGTTGGTCGCGTACCTCTTTCCCCCCCTGAGACGCCGGATGGTGGACCAGAATCGCCTCGAAGCCGTACGGAAGTCATTCTCCATGGCCTCTCCGAACTCCTCCCACGCCCGAGTTTTTGCCTCAGCAACCACCCGAGCCGCATGCCGCTTGGACTGCCGGTACCTATCAGCTGCTTCCGGGGTCCCACAAGCCAAAAAGGCCCAATAGGACTCCTTCTTCAGCCTGACAGCATCCCTCACTGCCGGTGTCCACCACCGGGTTCGAGGGTTGCCACCACGACAGGCACCAACAACCTTGCGGCCACAGCTCCGATAAGCTGCCTCGACAATAGAGGCGCGGAACACGGCCCACTCGGACTCCATGTCCCCCGCCTCCCTCGGAACGTGTTCAAAGCTCTCCCGGAGGTGGGAGTTAAAGCTCCGTCTTACGGGAGACTCTGCCAGACGTTCCCAGCAGACCCTCACAATACGTTTGGGTCTGCCAGGTCTGACCGGCATCCTCCCCCACCATCGGAGCCAACTCACCACCAGGTAGTGGTCAGTTGACAGCTCCGCCCCTCTCTTCACCCGAGTGTCCAAGACATGCGGCCGCAGATCAGATGAGACGACAACAAAGTCGATCATCGAACTGCGACCTAGGGTGTCCTGGTGCCAAGAGCACATATGGACACCCTTATGCTTAAACATGGTGTTCGTTATGGACAATCCATGACGAGCACAGAAGTCCAATAACAGAACACCACTCTGGTTCAGATCAGGGGGGCCGTTCCTCCCAACCACACCCCTCCAGGTCTCACTGTCATTGCCCACGTGAGCGTTGAAGTCCCCCAGTAGAACAAGGGAGTCCCCAGGAGGCGCACTCTCCAATACCCCCTCCAAGGACTCCAAAAAGGGTGGGTAGTCTGAGCTGCCGTTTGGTGCATAGGCACAAACAACAGTCAGAGCCCGTCCCCCCACACGTAGGCGAAGGGAGGCTACCCTCTCGTTCACCGGGGTGAACCCCAACGTACAGGCACCAAGATGGGGGGCAACCAACTCCTGCTCGGCGCCTCTCACCAGGGGCAACTCCAGAGTGGAAGAGTGTCCAACCCCTCTCAAGGAAACTGGTTCCAGAGCCAGAGCCATGCGTTGAGGTGAGTCCGACTATTTCTAGCCGGAACCTCTCAACCTCACACACTAGCTCAGGCTCCTTCCCCACCAGAGAGGTGACATTCCATGTCCCAATGGCCAGCTTCTGTAGCCGAGGATCAGACCGCCAGGGTCCCCGCCCTCGGCCACCACCCATCTCACATTGCACCCGACCCCTTTGGCCCCTCCCACAGGTGGTGAGCCCATGGGAAGGGGGACCCACGTCTCCTCTTCGGGCTGTGCCCGGCCGGGCTCCATGGGTAAAAGCCCGGCCACCAGGCGCTCGCCAGCGTGCCCCACCTCCGGGCCTGGCTCCAGAGTGGGGCCCCGGTGACCCGCGTCCGGGCGAGGGAAAACTTAGTCCATTTATTTCACTCATCATAGGGGTTTTTGGGCTGCACTTTGTCTGGTCCCTCACCTAGGACCTGTCTGCCTTGGGTGACCCTACTAGGGGCATGAAGCCCCATGACAGCATAGCTCCTAGGCTCATTGGGACACTCAAACCCCTCCACCACGGTAAGGTGGCAGCCCAGGGAGGGGAGAACCTTTTCATGATATGCTAATTTTTTGAGATAGGAGTTTTGTGTTTTCATGAGCTATATGCCAAAATCATCAGTATTAAAACAATAAAAGACCTGAAATATTTCAGTTGGTGTGCAATGACTCTAAAATATTTGAAAGTTTCATTTTTATCATTACATTATGGAAAATACTGACCTTTATCACAATATGCTACTTTTTTGAAAATGACCTAGCTCAACCTGAACACCAGAAGTCTGAAACAGCTCGTGTTCCCAAACTCAAGACGCTTTTTGCAGCGTTCAAATTTATGTGCTGTACCAAATGAGCAAGTTTTTTTCATTTTCACCTTGCAGAGTTTGGAACCGGTGGCTCAGTGGGTGGAACTGTTGCCTCTTGGTGAGAAGGTCACCGGATCAAATCGCAGCCTTTCTGGGTAAAGTTTGCATGTTCTCTCTGTGCAAGAGTGGGCTTTCTTTGATTTCCTCCCACAGACCAACAACATAGGATGATTGGTAACTAAATTGTCCCTAGGTGTGAGTGAGAGAGTGAATGTTGTTTGTCTCATTTGTCTCTATGTGTCCCTGTGATGGACTGCCGGAGACATGTCCAGGGTGTCCCCTGCCTCTCGCACAGTGATAGCTGGATATGGGCACCAGTGACCCAAAAAGGAAGAAGGGAAAGATGACGAATGAGTTTAGAATCATCTGTTGAACCACCTATTTTAGTGTGTTCATTTGTCTGCCTGTTGGCAACATATCTCAACTACTGAATGGATTTGAACAGAAAAAAGGTAATCAACGGATGTACAACTACAGCTGATCAACATTTGGAGTCAACCTGATTTAAAATGACAGCTGAATAGAATGAATCATAACACTAAAATGGTTATAATTCAGTGGACTTTATAGATTAGAAAATATAATCTGGTGGTGTGGTAGTAGCTGAGAGGGATCTCCATCACATGCTCTGAGCACTAACAGTTTGGATTGGGGCTTTGTTTGAAACTTTTGCACTGCCAGGTCACAGGTGGTATGTAAATTTCAAAAGAATGTTTTTATTTTTATAAAATGCTTTTGGCACAAGTTAAGGCAGAAACATGCTGAGGATGATTACTTTGCTTGTTAAACAGGTTTTAATGAGTTCATAAATTAAAGTTTGATCGTTACGCAAACATTACCCTTACATTGGGTATGAAACGTCTTTCTTTTCAGCAAACCAAAAGGTCAAACGCAGTTCAATGAGAGTGTCCACTGGTCCCAGTGGGTGACACACTCCATTGGACTATAGATGTCAGGCATGTCAGGAACAAGGCGGGAAACTGGCAGCTTGTAATGGGATGAGATAGGCTATCTTTATTGTCAAAACACACGAATGAAGGGGGGAAAAAGACACAGATTAGCCTTCCTGACAGTCGGCCCGATTGAAGTACGAGCCAAAGTGCATTAGAGGCTATTATTCTCTCTTTTCTACACTTGCTAATACAGAATCGCTCAGGAAAAGGCGAGACTTGCTTGCTAATCAACTGATAATGGGTCTGCACTGTCCGTTTTGCCATAGCCGCCCGCCATCCGGTGTGCACGCTCGCGGCACACTTGCTTCACACGACGCGGTGCCTTTGTTTTGCCGGGAAACTCCAGCATGACTCAAGGAGGAACATTACCTCAGTACATGTATGTATATTTCAGCTCCGTAGAAAACTGCCAATTAATGGATGGGTCGGGCTCACGTAGTAAGGTATCCGACCTTTGACCTGCTTCTGTTCGGTTTTCCACTACAGCACCGTCTTATTGTTTGAAACACATTTGGCGAAATGTAATCGGATGCATATTTTACGTAACTTTAGACCCAAACGCACAAACTGATTGGTGCATTGGTGGATCATACAACTCAAAGCCGAACTAGAGAAATTACATTTCCTGCAAAAATGCAGCGAAGGCTTATTGCTGAAAATAGCAAACAGACAAAATTAACTAAAAACATGCTGAAATGTAGCTGAAATAGAAGAACAAGCCTAACGTTATCAAAGGAAAGCAGGAAGAACACATAATTGCTGAATTAGGTCTAAATAAACAAAATTAGCACAAAAATTAGAAAATTAGGTGAAAAAGCTGAAATTAGCAAATAAATAGTTGAAAAGCAGCTCGGAAAGCAGAAGGACATGTAAACGACTAGAAGAGAGTGGAAGGAGCTGAAAAAAATTGAAAAAGCTAAATTCGGCACAAACGGCTAAACAGAGAGTCAGAGTCAGAGAATCTTTATTGTCATTTGCACCGCATGTGGTACATGTGATGAAATGAGATTATGTACACAGGGTCCCAGTTACATCCAACAACAAAATGTAAGAGAAAAACAGTAATAACATCTAGGATATAACTAAGAAAAACATCAACTAGAAATACACTAAGCACTAATGTAATAGAAAAACATCATTACAAACAGCAGCACGAACATGAGTCTGTATGAGCAGATGGTCACAGATGAACACAGCAACAAGAAAACAGATCAGCATCAGCATGATGTGATATTTTGCAGTGTTTATTCTTATTATTTATTTATTCATGAGTCTAACAGCCTCAGGGTAGAAGCTGTTCCTCAGTCTAGTGGTTCTACATTTGATGCTCCTCAACCTCCGTCCTGAGGGGAGTGGGGCAAAGAGTGTGTGTGCTGGGTGAGTGGGGTCCTTAATGATACAGGTGGCCCTCTTCCTGCATCTGGGGAGGCCGTGGCGTAGTGGTAATGGCAGTCGTCCCCAGATCGGAAGGTTGGTGGTTCGAATCCCGGTTCCCCACACCATGTGTCGTTGTGTCCTTGGGCAAGACACTTAACCCCGAGTTGCCGGTAGGACTGGAAAGCACCTTGCATGGTAGTCTGCTGCTACCGGTGTATGAATGTGTGTAGCATTCAATGTGTGTAGCACTTTGAGATTTTCACTAATGAAAAGTGCGTTATAAATTGAATTCATTATTATTATTATTATTAGATGTCTGTGATGGTGGGGAGACTGACTCCAACAGACTTCTGTGCAACCTTCACCACTCTCTGTAGAGCTTTTCTTTCTGCAGCTGTGCAGCCTCCATGCCACACGTTGATGCTGGAGCACAGGATGCTCTCCACTGCACACCTGTAGAAGGAGGTGAGGACTGGGCTGCTCAGACCAGCTCGTCTCAGCCGTCTGAGGAAGTAGAGTCTCTGATGACCTTTCTTGATCAGGCTGGTGGTGTTGTTGCTCCAGCTGAGGTTATCATTCATGTGTACACCCAAGTACTTGTAGCTGGAGACCACTTCCACTGCAGATCCACTTATGTTCAGTGGGGTGTGGGTGTGTTTGTTCCTTCTGAAGTCCACAATCATCTCCTTTGTCTTCTTCACATTTATGTGAAGGTTATTCTCCTTGCACCAGCTCTCCAGATGTTCCACCTCCTGCCTGTAGCTGGACTCATCATTGTTTGTGATACATCCCACCACAGCTGTATGCAAACTTTACAATATGACAGCCTGGATGGGTAGCTGCACAATCATATGTGAGCAGAGTGAACAGAAGAGGGCTCAGCACACATCCTTGAGGAGAGCCAGTGCTGAGGGTTATGGTGGAGGAGGAGAAGTTGTGGATCTTCACGGACTGAGGTCTGTTTGTTAAGAAGTCTAGGACCCAGTTACAAACGGAGGGGCTTAGTCCAAGTGTGGATAGTTTGTCCATCAGAGTTTGGGGGATCATGGTGTTGAAGGCAGATGTGAAGTCCACAAAGAGCATACGGACGTATGAGTCCTTCTGATCCAGGTGGGTGAGAGCAGTGTGGACCACAGAGGAGATGGCGTCCTCTGTTGAGCGGTTCTCACGGTATATGCATACTGATGAGGGTCCTCGTTGATGTTGATGGTTGTCTTGATGTGGGTCATGACCAGTTTTTCGAAGCATTTCACGACTATCGGGGTGAGGGCCACTGGCCGATAGTCGTTCAGACCAGTCACTGTGGAGCTCTTTGGGACTGGGATGATGGTGGCGGTCTTCAGGCAGGTGGGAACTGTTTCCAGGGCAAGTGAGGTGTTGAAGATGTCGGTCAGCACCTCACAGAGCTGGTCCGCACATTCCTTCAGAACTTTCCCGGGGATGTTGTCTGGTCCAGTTGCTTTATGAGGGTTGATCCTTCTGAGACTACCTCTCACTTCTGTTGCGGTCACGCTGAGATGCTCTTCATCTGGTGATGAGGTGAGTCTGGTGCTGGGTGGCCTGTTTGGGTCTTCAAAGCATGCATAAAACTTGTTGAGGGCATCAGGCAGAGATGGGTCTTTGGGGCAGTAGTTGAAATAGCATAATAAGTTGAAACTAGCTGAAATAACCTGAAAGGAGTGTAACAAACTAAAATTATCAGAAATAATAATGTGGAATTAGCTGGAAAAGCTCAAATTAGCATAAAAACAGCTCAATAGTAGCTGGAAGAAGCAATTAGGCTGAAAGAAGCAGAAATTAGCACAAAAATGTGGAAAATTATCTTGGGGGGGGGGGAGCTAAAATTCGCAACAACAAAAAAAAAAAACAGTTGAAAAGTAGTTTAAAAATACGAAAGAAGCTTAAATTACCAGAAGGAAGTGGAAAGAGCACATTTTAGCTGAATTAGGCCGAAAGAAATTTGAATGAGTGTAAAAAATGTGGAATTAGCTGAAAAAGCTAAAATTAGCATAAACAGCTAAATAGTAGCTGAACTGAAATAGCAGAAACCTGCACAAATAAGCTGAAAGAAGTTAGAAGAAGCACAAAAATGTAGTTAGCGGAAAGAATCTGAAAGGATCACTGAACAGCTGAAATTCACTGAAAGTAGCTGAAAAGTTTCAGTCTGCACAAGGAAGCTGAAAGAAGCTGAAGCAGAACAAAATGTGAAAGGAACAGTAAAGGGTTTTAAACAGAGCTAAATATCTGAAGGATGTAAAATGAATTCAATTTATTTTTATGAGGAAAAAAAATGGAAGGCTAAATATTTTAAAAAGCTAAAGTTGCACCAATACCTAGCCTGGTTAAAACCAGACCCTTGTCTTTCACTTCGCTTCGGACTAGGCAAGGGAAATGAGAATTGAGCGGAGCTGCGTAGGAATGGCGAGGGCCAGGCTAACCAATACCAAAAGTCATAGCCCCCTTCTCCTGAACGAGCTGAACGTTTTGATATATTCATTCAACCTTTATTTACCATTTACAAGAGAGACCTGATTTTAACAAAGAGTGATGACAACAGTAATCATAAAAGGAAGCATACAAATTGAGAAGAACAAGTGAAAGAAAATGGTGTTAAAAAGAAAGAAAAAAAAAATAATAATCTAGACCAGGGGTGTCTAACTTACTTAGGGGACCAAAATTAAAACCTTTTTCAAACTTAGAGCCCGTTTCAGAATCTACATGAACTCAAATCAGGTACCCAACATCTTTTCTTGGTTGCAGGTTCCTCAACAAGAGTTTGACTGGTCTCATTTGATGCTCTCTGTTGCACTTTTGACATCATAAACAAAGATTACTGGAAAAAAAAAATAAAAGGGACAAAAGTGTTTTACATTTAAAATAACATCTTGGGGGCCAGATAAGATGTCAACGAGGGCCACATTTGGCCCCCCAGGCTTTGAGTTTGACACACAGACTGTGAAGGCGGTGTAGAAAACTAAAAACAGGAACATGTCTGCATTGGTCTTTGCCAGGAACTTCACAGATGTTTGAAGCCACTTAGAGAGGTCAAGGTCAAGAGCTTCAGACCTTTTTGCATGATATTCCAGGAAACGGGAGTGGAGTTGGAGAAGGCCCTTTTGTCTAGTTCAGTCCTCATTGAGGGAACACTGCAGGTAATAATGTCCTGAGAGCGCACACTGTAGCTGCACCCACGCAGAAACATGTAGGAGATGTTTGAAGGCAGCAGACCAAGAAGTGATTTAAAGATGAAAATGTACCAGTGAGAGAGTCGACGTGAAGACTACAGTACAGTATATGATTTGTTGAAATAACACAAAAATTGTGGAACGAGAAAGATGCCTATGTATGGAAGAAAAATGGATCACAATAGTGTGAACGCTTGAATGCTTCATGAGCGTTCACACTATTGCAGAAGCCAGGAATCATCCAACGTGCGCAGCCACATCTGAGAGCACCACCCTGCCTCTTCCTGCACTGATAACGCATGGAGAGACAGTGAGCAGGGTGGAGCAGCCGTGGGCTCCGAGTGAGGATGTGTGTGTGACTGGAACATGTGAGGGTAAAATGGCAGCTCCTTGACTTTTCCCTTCGCACACCCTTCAGACGGCCTCCATCAGAGGAAGCTGCTCCCGCAGTGTCTATTCAGCTCCAAGAGAAAGACAAACACTCGAAATGTCAACGCCAGCAAAAAATACAAGTTCTATTTTTTGATAAATGCCTCACAAGGGAGAAAAAAAACTGTGCTCTTTAGCTAATCTTGGACCGTTTCGATTCATTTTTACCACCCGCCGCCAAGGCGAAGTGATCACGGTTTTGTCTGTGAGCTTCGTTTGTACAGTTAGCAAAATATCTCATGAATCACCTGACAGATTTTACATAAAACTTTCAGAAATAAATCATCGGGTTGACAACAACTGGTCAGCTCAATTCAAGATGGCTGCCAGTTCTATGTCAATCCAGCAAATACATAAACGGTTTTAACTCAATTTTACCAAAACGGAGAGGTTTTTAATTTGATGCAGTAGCTGGGATTTATTCACAACTTACTAACTAATCACACAACATCCATTTTTAAAGATTTGGATTCAAGGTTCTTTATTTGTCATTCACACCACATCATGTGGTGCATGTGGTGGAACGAAATTGTGTGCACAGTGTCCCAGTTACATCCAACAAAAGCATAACATGTAAAAGAAAATTGGTAATAAGATCTAAGATATGAACTAAGAAAAACGTTAACTAAAAATACGTTAAGCACTAAGTACAAATACAATACACCGAACAGCAGCATGAAGACGAGTCTGTGTGAGCAGATGAGCACGCACGAATGCAGCAGCATGAAACAGATCAACAGCATGAAACAGATCAACAGCAACATGAAACAGATCAGCAACATGAAACAGATCAGCAGCAACATGAAACAGATCAGCAACATGAAACAGATCAGCAGCATGAAACAGATCAGCAACATGAAACAGATCAGCAACATGAAACAGATCAGCAACATGAAACAGATCAGCAACATGAAACAGATCAGCAGACATGAAACAGATCAGCAACATGAAACAGATCAGCAACATGAAACAGATCAGCAACATGAAACAGATCAGCAACATGAAACAGATCAGCAGCAACATGAAACAGATCAGCAACATGAAACAGATCAGCAGACATGAAACAGATCAGCAACATGAAACAGATCAGCAGCAACATGAAACAGATCAGCAGCATGAAACAGATCAGCAACATGAAACAGATCAGCAACATGAAACAGATCAGCAACATGAAACAGATCAGCAACATGAAACAGATCAGCAACATGAAACAGATCAGCAGCAACATGAAACAGATCAGCAGCAACATGAAACAGATCAGCAGCAACATGAAACAGATCAGCAACATGAAACAGATCAGCAACATGAAACAGATCAGCAGCAACATGAAACAGATCAGCAACATGAAACAGATCAGCAACATGAAACAGATCAGCAGCAACATGAAACAGATCAGCAGCAACATGAAACAGATCAGCAGCAACATGAAACAGATCAGCAACATGAAACAGATCAGCAGCAACATGAAACAGATCAGCAGCAACATGAAACAGATCAGCATCAGCAACATGAAACAGATCAGCAGCAACATGAAACAGATCAGCAGCAACATGAAACAGATCAGCAGCAACATGAAACAGATCAGCAGCAACATGAAACAGATCAGCAGCAACATGAAACAGATCAGCAGCAACATGAAACAGATCAGCAGCAACATGAAACAGATCAGCAGCAACATGAAACAGATCAGCAGCAACATGAAACAGATCAGCAGCAACATGAAACAGATCAGCAGCAACATGAAACAGATCAGCAGCAACATGAAACAGATCAGCAGCAACATGAAACAGATCAGCAGCAACATGAAACAGATCAGCAGCAACATGAAACAGATCAGCAGCAACATGAAACAGATCAGCAGCAACATGAAACAGATCAGCAGCAACATGAAACAGATCAGCAGCAACATGAAACAGATCAGCAGCAACATGAAACAGATCAGCAGCAACATGAAACAGATCAGCAGCAACATGAAACAGATCAGCAGCAACATGAAACAGATCAGCAGCAACATGAAACAGATCAGCAGCAACATGAAACAGATCAGCAGCAACATGAAACAGATCAGCAGCAACATGAAACAGATCAGCAGCAACATGAAACAGATCAGCAGCAACATGAAACAGATCAGCAGCAACATGAAACAGATCAGCAGCAACATGAAACAGATCAGCAGCAACATGAAACAGATCAGCAGCAACATGAAACAGATCAGCAGCAACATGAAACAGATCAGCAGCAACATGAAACAGATCAGCAGCAACATGAAACAGATCAGCAGCAACATGAAACAGATCAGCAACATGAAACAGATCAGCAGCAACATGAAACAGATCAGCAGCAACATGAAACAGATCAGCAGCAACATGAAACAGATCAGCAGCAACATGAAACAGATCAGCAGCAACATGAAACAGATCAGCAGCAACATGAAACAGATCAGCAGCAACATGAAACAGATCAGCAGCAACATGAAACAGATCAGCAGCAACATGAAACAGATCAGCAGCAACATGAAACAGATCAGCAGCAACATGAAACAGATCAGCAGCAACATGAAACAGATCAGCAACATGAAACAGATCAGCAACATGAAACAGATCAGCAACATGAAACAGATCAGCAACATGAAACAGATCAGCAACATGAAACAGATCAGCAACATGAAACAGATCAGCAGCATGAAACAGATCAGCAACATGAAACAGATCAGCAACATGAAACAGATCAGCAACATGAAACAGATCAGCAGCATGAAACAGATCAGCAACATGAAACAGATCAGCAACATGAAACAGATCAGCAACATGAAACAGATCAGCAGCATGAAACAGATCAGCAACATGAAACAGATCAGCAACATGAAACAGATCAGCAACATGAAACAGATCAGCAGCATGAAACAGATCAGCAGCAACATGAAACAGATCAGCAACATGAAACAGATCAGCAACATGAAACAGATCAGCAACATGAAACAGATCAGCAGCAACATGAAACAGATCAGCAACATGAAACAGATCAGCAGCAACATGAAACAGATCAGCAGCAACATGAAACAGGAGCCAAGATGGTCTAGTGGCAGGGCTTTTGACTACGGATCCGAAGGTCGCGGGTTCGCGCCCCGGCCACTACCCAGCTTGGGGTGTATATGAGTGCACACCTATTTCTCCAGCTCCCCGGGCGCTTTCGGGCTGCTCACTGCACCACCTGGTAGGTGGTTGGGTTAAATGCAGAGACGAATTTCGTCTGTGTATGGGAACATATGCAGATGACAGGAATAGACATTATTATTATTATTATTATTTATTATTATCAGCAGCAACATGAAACAGATCAGCAGCAACATGAAACAGATCAGCAGCAACATGAAACAGATCAGCAGCAACATGAAACAGATCAGCAGCAACATGAAACAGATCAGCAGCAACATGAAACAGATCAGCAGCAACATGAAACAGATCAGCAGCAACATGAAACAGATCAGCAGCAACATGAAACAGATCAGCAGCAACATGAAACAGATCAGCAGCAACATGAAACAGATCAGCAGCAACATGAAACAGATCAGCAGCAACATGAAACAGATCAGCAGCAACATGAAACAGATCAGCAGCAACATGAAACAGATCAGCAGCAACATGAAACAGATCAGCAGCAACATGAAACAGATCAGCAGCAACATGAAACAGATCAGCAGCAACATGAAACAGATCAGCAGCAACATGAAACAGATCAGCAGCAACATGAAACAGATCAGCAGCAACATGAAACAGATCAGCAGCAACATGATGTGATATTTCACAGTGATTATTCTGGTTATTTATTCATGAGTCTAACAGCCTCAGGGTAGAAGCTGTTCCTCAGTCTAGTGGTTCTACACTTAATGCTCCTCAACCTCCTTCCTGAGGGGAGTGGGGCAAAAAGTGTGTGTGCTGGGTGAGTGGGGTCTTTCATGATGCAGGTGGCTCTCTTCCTGCATCTGGAGGTGTAAATGTCTGTGATGGTGGGGAGACTGACTCCAACAGACTTCTGTGCAGCCTTCACCACTCTCTGTAGAGCTTTTCTTTCTGCAGCTGTGCAGCCTCCATGCCACACGTTGATGCTGGAGCACAGGATGCTCTCCACTGCACACCT